>JAOBYE010727431.1:0-10157 GCA_025403585.1 Parazoanthus swiftii | reverse complement strand
GGGGGGGTTACTCTCTATAGTTGGATGTCGCCGGGGGAGCTCGTCGTATTTTTTAGGGGTTGAAACTAAGATTGGCAATCTAATTTTTTTAGGGGTTTTTTCGGGCAAAACTCGAGTCTTGATAATACCTGGTATTTTTTAGGGGTAATCCTGGTTATAATAATGACGATACGCTCGCAAAATGGTATGAGAACAGTGTTTTCGATGGATACGGCTAACAATAAATGGAACATTGCATTTTATACGCAATATATAAGTAAGAGAGGTATATTTTGGGGTTGCAAAATCTGAGGGCCAGATATTTTTTAGGATATTTATTTAGGTTTTCCGACGAGCTCCCCTGACAACTTACAAAGGGAGTACCCCCCTCCCCCGGGTTGTGTTGTGTTGAGAATATATAACGGAGATGATTTAGTGAGAGCTGATAAGAGACGCACAAAAAGACACATCGAAACTATCATCAGACCTTGAACAATTAAAAAAAATCAAGTTGTATGCGAGCGCAACAGAACGGTCATGCACCTCGCAATTTTGGACTTTCGTGTTAACGAGACATTTATTGTTCATTAAGTTACACGAATTTGATAGTAGAGTTCCTTTTGGTCAAAGATAAATACATAGATCAAAGATCACCAGAATTTGAAAAGAGCGGTGTTTTCTACTTTGAGAGAGGTGATTTTTTTGATCAGCAGAAAAAAATAGTTATAGCATTTGTCAGTTTCCCTCAGCTGAAGTTTGTGTCTTGTCAGAAGCTTAGAGCCATGGTAGAAAACGTAAAGACATTCAAAACGTTAAGCGCATCTTCTACGTTTATTTTATTTATTACCACCTAGAATCTGGGTGTCACGTGACCAGACCCAACCATGAAAGAGAAGAGCCTGGGAACGAGGTTGCACACTTGCCTGCCTCATATTGTTGTAGACATCCAATGTTTGTTGACGCATGGCTTGGATGAGCCATTGAGTCAGCGTTTGGTTGCCCTGAGCAACTGCGAGGTGAAGAATTCTGCAGAAAAAAGTTGTTATAAATTACTAAACATTATCGATAACTCAATGCAGTTTGTCAACTAGCCTAAATCGCTTCATGTTTGTGGAAGACTGAAATAAACGAGCTAAAAATGGCATTGCGCCTGCTTTGTCTAGCCTGAGTTGTACCTGCAGGTGAAAGATACTCTTTTATATGAAGAAAAACTATCCCTGCCACTGCACCTCTGCCACTGGGGTAACTCTTGCTTTCCAACCGGGTGTTTCTCCCCCCAGGATCACCCCCCCCCCTTCCCTCCCACGAGACTCCTACTGTAAATGCATCTGTAAAATGACAAAGTTTTCGGAATGTTGATTCGGGCAGAATGGCACAACATTTACGGCTTGTTTATAGTTGTAAACTGTCAATTTTTGAATGCGAATTAAGTGATGCTGCTCCCTAAATTTTCGATGGTTCTGTGAAACATATCTACAGTAGGATGAGTGGTATCACGAATTTATTAGCTCGACCCGAATTCCCTATTGCTCGAATAAATAAGTATTGCTTCAAAACCAATACGACGGTCAAGGAAGTACGGAAAGTAACGAACGTTTGATTTGGGGCTGAATTTATGAGCAGTTCCTCGCCTGGTGTTTTTATGTATGTATCTGATTGATTTCCCTTTTTTTATATGTAATACATTTATTTGTTATATTATTTTTTAATTTAATGTAAACCGTATAAAGCATAAAATAGCCTGAAACTGGACTGAAACTGAATTTCATTAGGAGTTTTTATCATTCGGTTTACGACCGTGAGATGACACCCGAAAACATAATTAATCCTACCCGCTTTTCCCTTTTCGTTAATTACATTTAAAATTCAAATTTATTTAGTGTTATTAATGAGTACCTGGCCTTGACTTAAATTGGTCTTTGCGGGCCGCCGCCTTCAAACAGAGCCGTGACTTCGGGCCTCTCCATTTAATTAAAACGTGGCAAGGAAACAGATAATATCAATTAGCTATAAACGAAGCTTTAACTGATTGCAAATGAAATAATTGGTTGAAATGTGAGGTAACTGGTTGAACGGTCGCAGCTCTTTGTGATGGAAAATCAAAAAGAAAGTTTCAGTGATAAAACATGGAAAACAAGAGACAAGGAATCATCGCGGAGATTTCGGACATGATTTCCATTCGTTTGTAACGAGTTACGATTCAACTCAGTTGGACCAGCAAGAAATTCGTCAACTTCAGTGGTTACTAGAATGATGAACGTCATCCAAACATCAAAAACACAACAAAAAATGCCGTATCTAAAAGGAAAAGCGAGCTCAGACAGCAACCAAAGCGTTGAAAGTCAAGCAGTCGACTATGGCTGGCTGAAGGATGTTGAAATTGGAAAATCTTCGATCAAAACGTTGAAATGGAATCGATCCCATACAAAACGACACGCCACAGCGAAGGAAGATGGTCTTGAGTCTAACAGCAAATGTTTACTTTTTCAACAGAGCGACTCTTGTTGCATTGGAGTTGACAAAGGAGAAGGGAGCGTTGCCGGTACAGACGTGACGTCACTGGGTACGACAGAACATACCATCATCAAACAAGTCCAGTTGGTTTTGGATGCTTGCCTGAGGATTTTCCCCAGTTATCCGTTATGATCCCCGGTATGAAGTCGAAGGCAAATAACAAATGACTTCAATGACTTCGTATGCAATTTACGCATAACCCGGCAATGCTTTTTAGCAGAACTTTCTCTGTATTTTGCCTGACGTTTAGGGCGATTGTGGCAGAAACAGTTATAAACATTCAAAACTTCGACGCACCTTTGTCATAACGCAAGTAAGTGGCCGTCGGAAATTCGTTCCCATTGCGCGTCAAGGGCTAGCCATCCCCTTCCCCCCCCCAGAACTTCATTTTTTCCCTTTTTGATCATTCATTGAACGTGCATTCGCGAAACTGCAGCAAAATGTTCAAAACTAACCTCGAGTTGTATTAGTATTATAGACCACTAATTGCAATTGGCCATGAACAAAAACGTCGAGTCAAGGCCAATAGGGCTAAAACACAGCAAATGTATGAGAACTTGGAAATTGACCTCGACTTGAAGATATTGTTTATGGTCACTGGGGCAAATTATGAAAGTAGTGTATAACTTGTTAAGACTGCTGTAACACTTCGTTGAAGTTCTGTCTCGAAAAACAGCTCTTTTTATACTTATTTCTCGTGTTTTCAGGTTATTTGCCCGGGGGGGGGGTACTCCTTGGAATTTTTGGTGGAGGTGTGCCGCCCGCATCTCCAAATCAAGACCCAATTTCAGACTAAAAAATGCCATTTTCCCCACCCGTTTTAAGACCTGACTTCAAAAATCCATACCCGTTTGGTGGGAAGAAAAGCAATTTCATAAGCTTTCGTGAACGTTCCCCCGATAACCATACCCAATTTCAGACCAAAATGTTCAAAATTTGTACCCGTTTTCAGACCAAAACGGCTCAAAAACCATACCCTTTGGGGCGGCACATACCTATATACCTGATATAGGGGAGTACCCCCCGGGGTTGTTTTTTAACGCATGAACTGCCTCCCTCTCCCCTTAACGTTCAGGCTTCTCTGACGGTCCCTAAACTGATCACAAAACACCACGCTTGTCGTTTTCTGCTCTATTATAGTCGTGTCAGGAGTATCGCGCCAAAGCGTTTGCGTCCGTTAGAGTTTCCTGCACTGCATCTTTCCCAAAGTTTGTACCGTAAACTGCATTCCTCTTACAAAGTCCAAGGTTAAAATAAAGAAGCTTTTGACTTAGTACATGAAACTGCAGCTTTCTAATAAAACTCTCGTTAAAACCAGTAACGATCATGGGACGGGTTAATTTGAAAGTGGGGGGCCGTGACTAGTGGCTCAAAGTGGGGGGGGAGGGGCAAAAAACACTTTTTCTCAGTAACTCTTTTGAATTTTCAAAAAGGTTGGAGGGGGATGGTGGTGCAATTGCCCCCGTTACCCCCCTCCCCCCCAGCTCCGCGGCCCTTGACGATTTCAACCAAATCTGAACGCCGCTTAATTTAGGTTGTTCCAGTGAACGTTGCCCAATCGTTTTGATTTTTACGACTTCAAAAAATGATTACTTCAAAAATACATATAAGTTTATAATTTGCTGAATAATTATATCACAACCCTTAGGCTGAATTATATAATTGCTATGATAACTTCAGAACTTGCGTGTTAAACAAACAGATAGTATATTTGATGCAGTATACAAAAGTTAAGTCTTATTGGCGTTTAAACGTGACGCAAAAAGGTAAATAGTTTGTCATGAGGCAATAAAAAAGGCTTTAAGTAGATAGTCCGTAGTTAAGGGAAAAATTCTTGCATGTATTTTATTACAGTTCAACTGATGTCTTCACATCTTGATCTGCCGCAATGGTATCTGATGTAAATTTCCCATTTTAGTGCTTACGGAGAACAATCACGAGAGTCGTGGAACGCGGCAGCAATAATTGCATAATAATTGGGTCATGGTCAAAAATATAATACTGCCCGACATGTTTGGCAATTTAAGATCAACATGCATTTTGATCACAATAACCTTTCTGATAAAAATGTTTTTCCTTTATAAACCCAGACCTATCGGTTCTTTTTTTCGACAGCTGCAGAAAATCCTTCGTCCTCTCTTCTAGCCTAGACTGATTGCCCCTGGGTCTCCGAGGATGAAAATCGTTTAATTTGAAAACTACCAAGGTTCAATAACTTGATTTAAAGAACATACCTAATATCGTTTTATGATTACTTTGAAAACGAAAGAACCATCACTCTTAAATCGCGAGAGCTGCGGAACGGTACGTTTTCATACTTCAGCATGGGTCACGCGAGAGCATAAATTCTCGTGAACCAGCCAAGTTTTCGCTCACTCAGCAGATTCCAATTTGCTACTTATAGCCCGCACATACATGTAATTCTTATATATACATAGAGAGTAGATCAGAAGCAAGAAACGATCTTTAAACGTACACAGACTCATTCTGGTTTACGTGTATTTCCTTCATCTATTTTAAAAGCAACGCATAAAGGAAATTGTTTATTTGTTATCGTTGTTATTTATACTACTATAAGTTATTATACACAGAAGCTCATAAGACTAGTTTTATAAGCCTCTGTTATGCATTTTTTTTTAATAAAAAGAAGTACTAACGCTCTCAAGCTCAAATTACCAAGACATTTTGCACGTTGTTCAGTTGTAGCTGAGGCAGCTGAATTGAACATGTCCAAAATTACCTGTCGCAAAAATGTTAGTACACAGAAAAAGCGAGTTCTTCACTGGCCTTTATCTTCCTTTCTTGGCCTATTTGGCCAGTGGCTTTCCCATTTACAATCTAGTTATTCTGATATGCTTGATCTAACAAACTGTACAGCTGTTTTGCTGTCTTATAAGTTAGCACAATTTGTCTCAAGTGTCTGGAACTCGGTCAGTTTCCAAAACGAAAGTGAAATAATGAAATGTCATTAAAAAAAGCCGGAAATAAAGAAAACGGACCTCTTATCATTCCTTTCCAAAGCTTTTAATGGAAGTTTCAAGAGAATGGTATGATAATCAGCCAAGCTGAAATAAAGCAAGATAAAAAAATCCCAAATTCTCGAATGAAATTTTTACAAAGACTGACGTTCTCTAGGGTGTCGTACCCCTAAGTACAAACTAAAACTTAAGGGGGCATTGCTCGATTGGAACCAAAACGTGCAAAAGGCTTTGCTATCGACGAACTAAAATACTGCAGTGCTCACAGAAAATTGCTGTGAATTGTTTTAAGTAAGTTGAAATACTTACGTGTCGCCATCGGCATCCTTTTGGAAAAGCTGCATAATGTCTGGTGTCATTGTTCCTGCGACAACATTCTCGGAAGCCTTGGTTGTCGTGCAGGCGGTTGCCTTGGACATTGTTCTTGATCCTGTTGCCTCGATCTCAGTCTCATTCTTCTCTTGCCGCGGAGTCGGACTTTGCTCAGACTCGCTGTAAGACAAACTAGAGATTCTTGACGTAGTGGAGGAGTCTGCTACGGCTCTGTTACCAGGCACGGATACAGACTCCACTGCCCACGTAGAAATAGATGAAAAACCAGCTGAAACATTCAAGGCGTTACTATTAGAGTTTTGTTTTTGTTTCTCAATCGCTTCCAACTGCCGACTTGTTGAACCTTGCTTATTATGCTCGTCGCGAGTGTTTTTTCTTGTGCGTAATTTACTTCGTGTTGCAGTTCTTGAAGATCCGGTATTTCTAGTCTGTTTTGTCCGTGTTGGTCGAGTTTTTCTAGTTGCAGCCCGTGGAATTTTTCCTCTTTGTAAATCGTTTTCATCTTCGCACCGCTTCAGTGAACCAGGAGTGTTCGAATCTGCATCTTTATCGGCAGTAATCTCCTTCGATTTTCGTGTATTGACGGCACATTTCTGCCCTGAAATTTAGGTGTACCAAATGTCGTGCTTTTAGACTATATGAAAATCTATAAGTGAGGGAATTTCCCCTTATTTTAATGTTACGACTTCTAGTTTGAGACGAATGTAAAATGCAAATTTCTAAGGTTCCTACCTGTACCAGCAGCCATTCTGTGAAGTAATGCTGTTCTTACAAGCTCGTCCAGTCATTTTTCATCCATTTTATACTCCAGGGCAAACATTCCAACCTTTAATTGCATTACACAATGGCTTGTGATATAACATGAAACACTTTCTGCACGAATATTTGGCTGTTTTCTTGAACTGCACTCGTTTCATTATGAAACGGGAAGCTTGGATATGCTAAACCGCGCACGTTGATTGGCCTGTTTAAATAGCATGGTTAACCCAGCCAATCAAAATGCTGAAAAGACAATGGAGTAAATTCGGGGCTTTCCCCGGTTTTCAGGAAGTTGTTTATGAAGAGTTTAAAAATGTCCATATACTCTAATCTCTCCTTTTTATTTTAGTAGTAGAATATTATTTTATAAACCCGTGTTTTTCGCAAATTAGGAACCGGTCAACATTATCGAGAGGGAACTTGGACAATAACCAGCTTACATGTATCGATATTTGAATAACGTGTCACACAACACTCCACAGACTCCGCGCGCTGAATTTCTATCAGCGAGGGGGGCATAAGCCATTCGTTCACGTCACAGCAGGTTGAGAAAAGCTTGAAATCACATAGCTTTGGCATCTTATTTTATCGTAGAATAAAATATAATAGAACAACATAAATAATGATAGCGAGCGACATATTTGGCACGGAGCAAGGCTCAGTATCGAAGACAACGTCTCGCGATTTTTAGTGATCTTCCTCTCCGGGCCTTTTAAAATTATTAAAAATGGCCATAACCGCCACTAATTTCGTATTCTCAATTTATTTATTTTATCATTCATTTGTTCGTTCGTTCGTTTGTTCGTTCGTTCGTTCGTTCATTCATTCAATCATTTCTTCATTCTTTCTTTCTTTCATTTATTAGTTAATTAATTTGTTTGTTTGGTTTGTCTGAGTTTGTGTTTCCTACGTACAGTTTGGAGAAGCGTTTGCAATGCAAGGACATGTAGGGTGAGGTAAGGGTATGTAGAAGTATGTAGGGTGAGGTAACGGTATGCAGGGTTAGGTAAGGAAATGCAGGAATATGTAGGGTGAGGTGACGGTATGTAGTTCTAAGTATGTAGGGTGAGGTAACGATATGTAGGAGTATGTTGGGTGAGGTAAGGTATGCGGGGTTTTAAGAGTATGCATGCCAACTATCCATAGTTCTGTGGGAGTAGCTTTCAAGAACAAGCAAAATGGCGGCCTCCCGCGTTGACTTTGGTTTAGAAGCTTTCTTCGTGGATTTCGCTAAACTCCAACTGACACAAAGAAAATGGGTAGCTGCTGCCTGAATATCTAGAGAGACGTCAGACGCACGAAGAATTACCAGCTGCTGTCTCGTTAAAATAAAGTCTTAGCCACCCAAATGTTTTCTCCATAACGTCGGTTGATGCTTGAATCGCGTGTCCTCGAACTCCATCTCTTGTTTTTCATTTCCTGCTGCTGCATGCATGCAGCAAGGTGGACATTTCACCAGTTACATTCCCGTTTGCTTCATTAGCGGTTTTTAGCCTGCACAAAATTCTAAATAAAATGTTTAAACAGTTTTCAAGACGTCCCTCTACTCAGACTCTAGATATTCAGCTAAAAGGTTATCGGAACACGACTCTCTTTTTTCAAGAAATCGAAATTATCGAAATCCAGGAAGATTCTTCTAAACCAGAGGCGACGCTGGAGGCGCCATTTCGTTTGTTCTGGACCCAGAGAACCGTATGGGTAATAAGCCTCAAGTTTTCCTCTTTTAAATATTACAAAATTCGTTAGCGATAATTGCAGGACTCGCTAGCGAGAAACGTAAAACTCGCTAGCGAGAAACATAAACCCCCCGGGGGGTACTTCAGGGTGAAAAGGGTAGGGATGATCGTCGGGAAGCTCGAATTTCTACCCTAAAAAATACCTAGTGGAAAAAAATTCACCCTAAAAAATACCCCACGCTTCTGGAATACCCTAAAAAATACCTGAATTTATCTTCAGCGTACCGTTTTAGCTCATATAACCCCTAAAAAATACCAGATTTTCTTCCGAGTGCAATTTTCGCTCAAAAATACCCTAAAAAAATACCAGATCGCCGATTTTTTACCCTAAAAAATACGACGGTCATCCCTACCATCCAAATATAGGGAGTACCCCCCCCAGGCATAAAACTCGCTAGCGACAATTGCAAAAGCCCAATAGTCTGAATAAAGAATTTGACACCGTTGGTGCACACAACTGGAGCTGATTGTCCACGTAATTTAGCTTCTTATCACTGCATCTCAGTCTGGATTACACGTGTTTAAACGGAAGATTTTAACTCAAATCACTTTGGACAGCAAGAGCTCTCCATAGTCAGATAGTAGGGAAAGGTAAGGGTATGCAGGAGTAGTGTAGGGTGAGGCAAGGGTATGCATGAGTATGTAGGACGAGGTAAGGGTATGCAGGATTATGCGGCGTTACGTATTATCTAAAATTACTGCCTTGGCTGGCTGCAAGGGTATTTAGGGTTAAGTAAGAGTTTGCAAGGTTAGGTAAGGGAATGCAGGGTGTGCGGCGTTACGTAAAGTATGCATGGATATGCGCTGCAGGGTTAGGTAAAGGTATTTAACGGTATTCAGTGTTTTCAGCGTTAGGCAAGGGTATGCAGGGGAACGGGTATGCTAGGTTGCCTTAAGATCTGCGAGGATATACAGGGTTAGGCAAGGGTGTGCAAGGGTATGTTTGGTTAGGGGTGGGTTTGCAGTATTTTGTAGTGTTAGTTATGGGTACTGAGTTAGGTTTCTTCCCCCCCCCCCGTTTTTTGGGTACGATACATGCTAGCATACATGAAGTATGTACCTATGGTAGAATGAGAGATAAAGATGGCGGACGAAGATTTGAAGGTGCGCGAATACCTTTTTTGTTCACTTTGCCGCCAGAATCATGATCAGGGAAGGAAACACATTTACTCCAGGAAACACAAGAACAATTTAGATAATATTCTGAAGAAATTTTTGAAGAAGGTACGTGTAATTTCTTTTCTTGCGGAGCGTAACGTTTGATCCTTAAATCAAAGTACGGTCATTAAAGAGTCAATAATTATGATACGCGCTCAGTTTGACAGGCTTTGGAGATCAGAAATATTGATAAAATAACACAAAACAATGCGATTGTTTTTGTTTTTAGGTCGATGAAGTGAGAAAGTTTCTGCGAAAGCCATCGGTGGAAGATGGGGAACTTGAACCGGGAGCGAAATTCTGGTGTCATTTTTGTTCACAAAATGTCGCCAAGCACGTTACTGACCGAGATATCACAATAACTTATGGAGGAGTGTTCGAGCACTTTGGGAGGTTTGTGTGTTGTGACCAACAAAATGTGGAGTTTTAGTTTATACCAAAATAAAATCAATACGAAGTGAAAATTCATCATCTCTGGATCCCATATATTTTCTAAATTTGCCTGGAGTCCGCAATAACTCAATATTTCCCGACGTACTTAATCGATAAAACCGATAGTCGATTGCAATCGATACCATTACCAATCGATAACAATCAATTGATTGATATTGGAAATCGATGACCAATCGATAGCCAACGTAGTCGTGACCTTTTATCGATTGGCTTCGATTGTCATCGACTGATAATCGATTGACATCAA
>JAOBYE010727420.1:0-10158 GCA_025403585.1 Parazoanthus swiftii | reverse complement strand
AGTACCCAATAGATGTCTGACTAACCCACAAAAAATCAGCGAAATCTAAATTTGACGCGAAAATGGGTTGGTCGGTTCTTACGCGGACAGCCTCTTAAACATGAAAAAATATCTGTCTGTTAAGTTCAAGAAAAGTTGCTCAATTTTTCGAAAACTCCAAGAAGACGGCCAAGATAGCGGACATGTCGCATTGTTTTAACTCAAGATTACTTCCAAATGCCTTCAGATATGACCTTGTAGCCTGTTAATGAGTTGCTTCGGAATCCCAGCAAGCTAAGTCAAGATACATTATTTTTCTTCAATATAACTTTTATTTTCAAAACAGTGAAAATGCAAGTAATTTTTTGTAACTGTCATTGTCTTTAACAGACGAAACGGAGGTACGGACTACTAGAATAAAGATTCGTTAGGCTGGCATTTGTAACTGTGTTACTTACAGCGTTATTACCGACGTTAGTTCCCCAAAAGTGTCTTGGCCGAGGGCTGTTATGAAGTTTCCCGACATATATCTAACAGAGAAAAAATTGTGCTGCTACAGGCAAATCACAAATACAGATGATATACAAATATAGATTAATTGTTCAACAACTGATGTGCCATTTCCATATTGGGTTGGCAGTCAAGAGTTTCCAGTTATCTAATAACAAGAAAAACTACGATAAATGAGTCTTGGCAAGTACCAGCCGAGATTAAAGCCAAGTGATGTGAAACTAGACTCAGGAATTCAGCAAAGACCTTCCAAGGATTCTCCTCCAATCCTTGGATGTAATCCCCTACGGTTATAAGCCCCTTCGGGTGTAAGATCATGCTGTTATAAGCTCCTTCGGTGACAACTCCCTGGATTTTAAGCATCTTCTCATACAAGCTCTTTAGGTTGTAGACAATTCTAGCACAAGCCCCTTAGATTGTAGTCTCCTTCAATTATAACATGACTGTTAATAGGCCCCGGAGTAACATGCCTTATCGGTTATAAGTCCCCTTGGTAACAATCCTCTACAAACATAAGCGACTAAAGATGTATGAGCCTGCGGTTATAATTCCCTCGGAAACAAGCTTCCTCAGTTAAAAGAACCCCGAGTGACAAGTTATTTACTTTACTAACAAACGTTACCGGTATAAATCGCGCTTACAACTTTATTTTTCTTCTTAGCCCTTTCGCTGGAGATAGCAATTGAAACTTCCTTAAGCTTTGTTGACTTTAGTTTTGCGAGTCAACTTGAACTTTCAGCAGCTGTAGTCAAACAAAAACGACCTCTTTCGATGTTAAATTTAGCTGCCAATAACTTTTGGAAAGAAGATTTGCCAACAAGGCCATTTAATTATCGACTTTTGCATAAAATCGCCCATAACTGTATATATTATATCAAATCTTTGGTAAAAAATTTAAAAAGAAAAAAAAGGAGAAATAGTTTCGATTGACGTCATTTTTGGGGGGTGACTTGCCTCGGCAAAATGCTTAAATGAACCTAAATGGGTTTACTTGAATAAGAAAAACCTTAGCCTAGCCCCAGCTAGATATAATCAGATCGAAATCCAAGTCTAAGGAAAATGTTTGCAGAAAAACTCTGTTTTCAGTTCAACTACATCCGGTAAATGAAAAACCAAGCAGCGATTTTCACCTTGTAATATGTCTTTATAATTGAAGCATCTATTTTCAAATAGTTTATGAGTTTATGAAAAAATTTTCTTCCTAACTATACAAAAACTAGTATCAAACTACAAATATTTTATTAGAAGAGACTTTTCAGGTTGGCCTAAAATCGCACCTTCAACCAGGCCTTTCCGGACATCGAGCACTTTAATCTCACTGTACTTTTGTGATTTAAAATATTCTTACAAACTAATTATGGCTTAAATTTACTTAGCGATTTGTTTTTTCACTGTAATTTTGGTTTTCCAAATAGTACAAACAGCATAGTTGGTTAATTGTTGTTAGCCACGGTAGCGATTTGGACACGATAAGGAACAAAGATTAAGCTTTTGATAGGCTTGAAAATCAAGTTACCCTATTGTACCTGGGCTTTTTGGGGCTTCCTGGGCCTGGGGGGAGAGGGCAGAAAGTGCCCGCGGCCCATAACTCTGAAACTAATCAACTGTGTGTTGGAATAAAATTTGGCGGACTAATAGATAATCGCCAACCAATTAATTTGGTGTAACTTAATTAACACGTGACGTCATAATGACGTCAAAAATGCAAAAATTCCGTGATTTTACCAAGTCTTGCTGTTCGGAAACAGAAACATTTTGGACGTTCCGCACTTCAAAAAATGACAAATAAATGTTATCAAAAGCTAATAAAACAACGCTTTTAGTTTAAAAGACAGTATTTAACTAAATTTCAGTTTGGCAAAAAATGTTTTTTAAGTTTCAATGTTAAAAGTTTGCAGTAGCTCATAAACTGCCACGTTATTATTTCTTTCATAAACATTGTTTTAAAATGTTTCTAATAATTTTATGCGTTGTTTTCGACGTTTTAAAACACTAATTTGCCAGAAATGCTTCCAAAATTTGACATAGTACAAAACATATGACCGCCACCTTGGATTTCATAAAATGGTATTGCGCAGTACGTATGACGTCACATATCACGTGCAAAGCTTTCTATGTTTCAAGATTGTCGCATAATTTACTTCGAATTTGGCAAAACTTGGCTTCGAAAATCGCGTTGCCATGGTATATCCTGGGAGATATGACTCGCTGAAATCTCCCTAAAATTCGTGTCTTGCAAGATCACTGAAAGTGAGGATTTTCAGAGGGTCAAGCGATTGCTCAAAAATAGAAGTTCTGAAAACATTTTTGCTTCTGAAGACAGAAAAAATGACAACACACAGCAATAAGAATTCCAGAAGTTTTCCCGTCTTTGTGCGCGAGCATGTTGAAAAAGCACGAGTTTTCCTAGTTTCCAATTGCCGCCGACGAGCGTTACACGGCATTTCCAATTTTTGTCGATTTCTCGAAAACTAAAAATCGGCTGAACTTTGAAATGTTATTTTTGAAACTAGTTTGATAAAGGGGTCTTCCAGACAAAATATAAAAAAATCGAAAAAATGACAACAGGCACGCGGTTCTTGAATTTTACTGACAGCCGCTCTTAAAATGATTCCGAAGCAACTTCATATTATGCTAATAGGAAGCTAAGGATTCTCAGATATTTTGGCCATCCAGATTAAATTCAGACTTTTCAAAGTCTTTATCTTGATGTTTTGGTTATCAGTTTGATTAATATGATGCAGTCTTTGTTGTCAAATAAGGAATCAGAAATTATCTCTTTATTCCCGCACTATTTACTAAATGTGTTACTTACAGTTCCATTAACGATGTTAATTCTGAAAGTGCTCCCTTGTCGACGGCTGCTATCTCGTTGAACCATAAATACCTAACAAAGAAGCAACTGTGATTTTACAAGCAATTCATAAACATGTGTAAACAGTAAACAGTTTATTTGCCCTTGATATATATAACTATATTTTAAATCTATTTTTTTTTAAATTTAGAAAGATTGTGAACAAAATCAAAAACACGATAATCAGTATTAGGAATAAGTTTGAATTGAGAAAATGAAATATAAAAATGCTCGATTTTATTTCTAAGTGACTTGAAAAACTTTCTACCTTGCCATGGTATGGAAAATGGAAGAAGTTTAGTTCTTACATGGGGAATACGGAATGATTAGTTTGATCTGGTATTTTAACTGTACATTATTTAAAACTCAACGGAAGAATGCCTTTTAAAGGAAAACAAGAATAGTTCTTATATTGGTACACGATATTCAGGCGAAGGTTGAATTGATACAATTCCAAAAAATTACACGTCCAGTAAGGACATGGGCCTCTATTGATGGAAGTAAATTTGTAACTTATGATTACTGAAAGAGCAACCCTGATTAAGTGAAGGCAATCATCATCATGCAGTTAAATCACTCATAATACCGGTGATTCGTTTCTGTTTAATTACCACTCTCGAAAGGTTTGTAAGACATGTATTTTCCCAGAGTACGTTGCAAAGTTGGAGATATGGGTAAACCATGGGAAAAAACAAAGTACTTAGAAACTCTTTCCTATAGACTTCTTTGCCAAATAGGCTATATGAGACCTCAAAATCAAGTGCTCATCTTGGAAACTACGTAAAAACCGTTTCTTTATAAATTTATCAAACATTTTTTTTATGTTTTAACTCTTACCAGTTTTTCCAACCTAAATTATTAAGCTTTGCAGCAATAAAAATAAAACATGCATTATCTGTTGTCAAATTAATAACATATCTTATGACTTCATTGGATGACGTCATCACTTATAAGTTCAACTTGCCGTTCTACGGGGAGCTCTGGAGTAGAGCGATACATTTATTCTATTGACAAGCAATTCCAAGGAAATTGGAATTTCAAATACATTAAAAACTTTAAAGACAAATACATTTTTGATCTATATTTTAGATAATTAGCACTGAGTTGTTTAAGAAAGCTACAAATTCTACAGTTCAACCCCACAGCGTAAAACAACTATGACATGCTGTACCGTAGCCACTGCAAACTTTTGAAATCCCGCTATCTTCCATGGCTTTAACATGCGCAGTCTGTTCGTTATCACTGTTTTCACTGCTATTATGTCAGAAAACTAGCTCTTTAGTCCTGACCTCATGTTTGTGCTTCTGTCAGGCAAAGACTATCATAACAACAGTAAAACAATAACAACATTTATTCTTCATTTGTACAAATATCAAATTCCTTACATTGTAAAAAGTAATAATTTACTTGAATTAGCTGCTCCTAAAAGCCACTTAATGATTACAAAAGTGCGTGAACCAAAGATGAGGTAAAACAGACAAAGATACTTGAATGACAAGGTACGCAACTGACAATGGCAGTAATGTTACCTACATTTTCTTCAACGACGTTAATCCTGCAAATGCATCCGGCATGAGGGTTGTTATCTTGTTATCAGTCAAATACCTAAAGAAAATGTTATTTGTATCTGTGAAACAGGGCTAAACTATTTTGTTATGAACAGTGAAATACGAATGGGATACTTGATTTTTTTGCATAGACCGGGGAAACATTGAAGGTTGTGTTTTTGTTGCTGTCAAATCTAGCATTCAAATGACAAGTCGGTTGGACCTGATTAACAGTGGCATTAAAGAAAAATTTCCTGTACCCTCCCCCCCCCAACAAACCTGACGGTTGCAAGCGAAGATAACAATAATCCGATTGAAAAGGCAAGTATTTAATCCGGTCATATACTACCTCTTCATAAGCTCCAAGTGATTATAAGCTACTTTGCTTAGAAGCTCCCTCAGCTAGAAGCATATCAGCTATCACCCACACCTCGGTTACAGTCTTCTTTAATTATCAGCTTTCTAAGTTAAAATGACCCTAGTATGTACTCCCTCTTGGTTAGAATCCCCCTCAGCTAGAAGCATCTCAGCAACACCCCCTCCTCGGTTACAAGCTTCCTTGATTATCAGCTTTCTACGTTAAAATGACCCTAGTATGTAACCCCTCTTGGTTGAAATCCCCCTCAGCTAGATGCATCTCAGCAACACCCCCTCCTCGGTTACAAGCTTTCTTGATTATCAGCTTCCTAAGTTAAAACGACCCTAGTATATAACCCTCCTTCACTATTTTAAGCTAAATTATTTCTTTTTTTTTTATGCAGTGATGAAAGCTATTTTTTTTATTGTCGTTGTTGTTGCCTTGACTGATAAAACCAGATTAAGAATTTGCTTTTAAACTTATTGTAGCAGTAACAACGCTTGTTAATTTGGTCCGTGACTACGAACTTGCAATAAAGTAAAACATAAATTTCAGTGCATAGTTATCAGGCTGACTATTGTAGACGTGTTACTTACAGTGTCGATAAATTATTTAACTCTGCAAATAGGCCGTCGGAGATCTCTGAAATCTGGTTGAAAGACATATCGCTAGAAAAAAAAGGAATTGTGCTTTTACGTGCAACCTATAAGCATAACTGTAGTTAACCCGATAACTATTGTACCAAGCATGATCGGGCTGGCTGTCACAAAATGAATTATGAGATATCTAACAATGCAAAAAACAAGAAACGTGTCTGGGACTTACGATCAAAAAACAAGAAGCAGGGGCAGGGCCGCGGTTTTAGCGAAGATCAAAATTTACATGCTTTATGCAATTGATTTGGTTTAAGCGGTTCAAGCCACCCCTTGATCTGCCACAGAAAGGAGTTTGAATGAAACCAAACGATAAACATAAAACATTTCTGTTGGAGCTATTCGTGTTTACAATATAGTAATCACTAACAGGCAAGTACAAAATAAAAGTTGCACAAAATGATTGCAAAACATGCATGTAGCATAGTAACCCTTAAACATTGGGCCTTTTTGAGAAACACCAACGTTGAAGGGGGGGGGGGTCATTTGAATTCCCCCCCCCCTCCAAGATTTTCGAAATGGTTACAGATGAAAGCTTGCCTTTTGGCATATAAGCAGCTTTAACCTTGATAATTACTTTCCATGACAACAATAGAGGCTTTATGGCAACAGTCATTGGAAAACACAGCCGCCATCTTATTTGCCATCTTGAATTTTTCAAAAATTTCTTGGCTTTAATAGAAAACATGTTTTTAAAGGCTTAAATAGCAAAATAGTTAAAAAGAAAAAGAAATAATTGAAAATAAAAGGGATTTTGTGAAAAAAAAATCCATTTCTTGAATTAAAATTCATTTTGCATAATTCATTTTGCATAAATTATAACCGATGACGTCATCCAATTAACGTCAGAAGATGCGTTATTAATCAGACTACAAGCACTGCAAGTTTCATTTGAAATACTTCAAAGCTTTAAAATTTAGGTGGGTCCGTAGAACCCCCCCCTCCCCTCTTAAAAACGTTTTTAAAAAGGGTTGATGATCTTTTTTAATAAAATGACGAACTAGAGAAACCTGTTATCTGTAGATTAACATATCAAAGTCTAACGCTATTATTACAACGTTTGAATATCAATAAACAACAGGCTGGACTTATTTTCGCATTCTGGAACATGAGGCAAATAAGATACATTAGATATATTATCTTTTACGTTCTGGGATGTCAACAGATAACATTCTGTATTGGCCTGTCGTTACTGTTACATTCCGTAACATCGACGAAAAAGATGTCAACAAACATAACTCTGTATTAGCTATTATTATGTGTTTTTGATCCTTCAATGCACCAATGCTCTGCTTTCAAAGAAATGCAATAGTGCAATGCTTATTGGCAAGGCTGTGTTTTGTAACATAATTACCGAAATACTGTTACAATTTAATTGCAAGTTATATTCAATAGCAGTGCATTAATGTCAAGTTTAAGGTGCTTATTCTAGTCATTGTTACACTCCGGAACGGCAACCAATTTGATACTGCATACAGGTATTTCACTATTACATTCTGTAACATTATCAAACAACATGCTTTATTATACGACATGGCATTTTAGAGTGAAAATATGCACTAAAACCCAAAACATGGTCGCTGAAACAAAAACCGGTTTAACCAATGGCAATACATTTACAGTATGATTAACACCAAGTCTGTTTACACAACACTAGTGCAAATATGAGCGTTCACGTACTGGGTTGATCGGTTCAGCGATTTGCCTTTTTCTCCATTTGTGACTGTGGTTGTCTGTACTCCAAGAAAATCGGTTTTGTAAAATACTTATTGCAGCACAAGTTTATCCAGCTTACTGTCACATAATTCTGGTTTGTTTGCAACCTATTTTCATTACCAGTGGTGCTTAATCTAGTTCCAAAATACTATTTTGCATTCATTCATAATCAATGTTTACAGTTTCTAATTTCTTTAGTTCAAAAATCAAGTCTGGATCCCAAATGGTGTTTAATTGAATCGACTTTGCTTTATACAGTAGCTCTCTGGCCGCAATCACGCTGTATGGTTGGACATTTTTCACCACACTGGTTTGCTTGTTCTTTTTAACAGCTGGCAAATTGTTCGCTGTAATTTCACAGGCCAACTGGAATCCTTAGACTATCAACAAACAGTAAATCTATATCGGGAATTCGCGATCGGCCATATGTGCATTATGACACATCGCGTGCCCTGCGTATTGACATCAATGAAAAATCGCGAGACTCGGCACTTAAGCAGCTGTCACCCTAATGAAAACTACGAGTTTGAGTTAATAGTTACCATTTCTGAAGAAGGAAGACCAGAAACAACATCCTAACCATTCATTTCGGGCGATTGACGTCAAACCTATACCCAAGATCTTGCGCGCGCTTGCAATTGTTCGGACGAGTCTGGACAAAAATGCTCAATACAAACACGAGAAGGAGTCACTGCCTTCGCTTTGTTTTGGCAGCAATAAAGTGCACAGCTAAAATCCCAACGGAAAAAGCGAAACTTTTTAATTTAAATCTGTTCACCGCTTTCCCACCTTAAACTCAAAAAACATTTTGTAAACATAACCGAAGACAATTGTCTCTTTCCAAGGAGGACTGGAATATCTGACATAATTCTCAGCATGAAAGCTAGTAGTGTGCAAAACTCGTAGAGCACAATGCACAAGTGGCTGTCGCTGTGAAACTCCGGTGCAAGGACATAGTATACTAGCAAACAAAGGTTTATCCTGTCACAAATCGAAGCCCAAAACCGAATTTTAGAGTAGAAAATCGTTTCCCAACTTAACGTTGCCGTAAGAACAAAGGCTTAATGGTTAGTGACTATCGAAAGTTGCATTAAGAAAAATAGATAAACGAATAGAAATTTGAAAGTGAAGTTATAACAAAGGCAGTTGCAGAGGTGTTACTTACAGATTCTCTAACGATACTAGTCCTGCTAATGAGCCGTTGGAGATGTTTGTAATCTTGTTGAAGGACAGGTCGCTAGAAAAGGAAAAACTATGCTTTTATACGGGCAACTCGTAAACTGATAGATGCGTAGTTAATCACCACAACAAATGATTTACCTTGACATGTCTACTAACTCAAAAAAGCGTTAAATAACCTTCACCTACTAGCCGGTCTTGAGAATAAAAGAAATGGCAGGATAATTGCATCTAAAGGGACTGGCACCAAATACAACTTTTCAAATTAATACACTCAAATTAACTCTAGTGTACACGGCCAGATCCACCACAAAGTAACTTCTACTATATGCATTAAACACAAGAGAGAAAATTCAAGAGAGAAACTACCGATCACAAGATCGGTTCTGCAGCTCTTTAATTGTGGAGTTATATCCACCGGACGGTGTAAGAGAAACAGTTAAAATTTTTGTCTTACTAATTGCTGCACGAAACTTTTTAAGCGTAGTTTTATTTTTCCAAATTATACCAGTGCTTTTAATTTTAGATTGTTTAGGTTTGCCATTTTATAGTTAAATTTTGTAAACCGGCCCAGTCCCCCGGTAGGTAGGCTGTAAGGGGTTCAATTCAACCATGTGAAACATCATCACGTGATCTGCCACAAAGACGTAGTTTAGATAAAACTTGTGGAAAAGATCCCTTTTGTTGGATCAATTTGTGCTTGCAAGCTCTATTATAAAATGGTATGAAAACGTAATGAATATTTTACTCTTGCTTTAGTAGTGAAGAAAACTTTTTTTTATTAGATTTAACGATCGACACTAGCTACATGTCCCCTCATCTATAAAGTTATAATTCAACTTTTTAATTGTTATTTAAGAATTGCTTCGCAATGCATGTTCTTTGACTGAGTTTTTGGATTTTTCGCTGAAACTTGGCTAAAAGTTGGAAAATCAAAAGCTTAAATAAAGCGTTAATTTAAAAAATGAAGGCTAGTTATTGTTCCTGCCAACTTTCTGCTTCAAATTCTAAATCATTGCTAATAGCCTTACGGATAGAGGGGTTTAAAAACGCACCTTCCGTCTGTTTACGATATGAATCAGGGGTTGCCCATTCCAACAAAATACAAACCCCAAAAAACAAAACGCATTAGCGCTATCCACACCAAATGATTAAGGTGTCACTTATTGAACAGTTTGAATTACTAATCTAATTGTAGCTAATTCTGCCCAGTGTTACGTCTTAAGAGTGAATCTCCCTAAAAACCGACCAGTCACTTTCGCGTCAAAAATCGATTTTGCTCATTTTCTAGGCACTGATAGACTTTACAGAGGTAAGTTCCAAAACGCTTTTAGTTTTGTTCAAAAGTCTCAATTGACTTCG
>JAOBYE010727409.1:0-10158 GCA_025403585.1 Parazoanthus swiftii | reverse complement strand
TTCACTGTAGAATTGTCGGACCAGTGTGGAGACAAGAAACGGAAAGTGTCCTGCAAACAAAACTAGATTTTGAAATTAAATTTATTTTGTAACTACATGTATACACCATTGGGGCGATGCGGAAAGCGGGGGATTTTACAACTACAGTTTGGAGGGAGCTGTAGCGCCAGATTTTGTAAAAATAATGTTTGTAGATCAAGCCGCTGGTGTTGACAATGTCTTTTTTTGTTCGGAACGACTTTGTTTGCCAAACTTCCTTTGAGACAAAATCAAAACTTGAAATGTCGATAAATTGTATAAACCAAAAATCATTTGGCTATATACTGGTTTTATCTTGTATGGCAAGCAATCGGCGAAACAAACTAACAAGACTAGGAGAAAATACTGGTCCATTAAATGATAGTGCGCCTACACACCTCGGTTCCGTCAATCTTCATAACCATTGTCCATCCCCTGCCACTGCACCCGGGCAGCTCTTCCATGTGACAGTAAACCAACTGGGGATCTCCGCCCTTCTTCTTGAGCAAATACGGACCACTCGGCGCAGAGCTATTGAGAGAGCGGTGAGATGTGTATTACATTTGTGTATCTTTGTACTACACTCGACAATAATTCAACTGGATATCTTCTCTTGAGAAACCATGCGTTCCACTACGAAGAACAAAAATTCTAGAAAGAGGGCTTCTGCACGCGACCAAAACGAAGACTTGGGAAACTGTGTTTAGGAAGTGGAAACACTCAAATTTGTCAGTATTGACAGATTTGCCAACCCCTTAAGTTCGGATGATCAACTTCAATTTGAGGAAACGCGTGGGATTACCAGTACTCCATCTCCTGGCCATCCTTACCTGTTGTATTCCAAGATGTCAGTACACGTCTCGGGTACTGTAACGGAAAACAACCAAAATTTGTAAATGGGAACTTACACGAAACGGAAAGTAAAAATTAAAAGTAATCCAACAGTGTCCTATTTGTGTTCGACGTTAAAAGAACACAACCTCTAATCTTTGGCAATACAATACAATACCATACAAAACTTTTAACTTATACACGATAATATAAGACAGCTTACAGCTTGTGGGATGGTGGTATCTAAACAAAAAGTCTAAAAACAAACTAATTAAAACTGCATTTTTAAAAAATTCATATGTAAGAAGAAGCTGATTGAAATTATTCTTTAAATGTACTTCATAATTGGTCAGACATGAAAAATGTTCACAGATCGCTGCAGTCTGTTCATACCATAGCATGATTTCCCATTTCCAAGGTGTTTCTCACGGCAGGTACAGTAGTACGAGCCCGCAGTGTTGGTGCAGATGGCACTGGGGTCACAGTCGTGAGTATGCGTGGAACATTCATCGATGTCTGCAATTAAGAGGAACAAAAGCAAGATCAAATGGAGTACCAATAAAGTTGGGAACTTTTGGACTCGCAGTTTGATTTGTTTTGCTCACAACTGTTGTCAACATGGTTTTTATTGCAAGCAGTTTTCTTGGCGTGGAATATCTACAATTAATCTGTAAAATTATTGTAACAAGTTGTTTGCAATGATACTTTAGTTGTTGTTAATTTTATTGTTCGCTTGGAAACACTCGAACAGTTGATCACTGAATCAAAAGTTGAGACCACATAAGGCCGTCTGATTTCAATGGCTCAGTAGAATTGATATAAAATAAACATTTTCGATGTTGAATTTGCCCTGACATTTAATAAGATTATTTATTTATATTTTTATGTAGTTTTATATTTATTTATTTGTTTGTTTCTTTTTCCTGTTTACTTTTTCAACAAGAAAGTTTTTTTAAAAGTAGACATGGCATGTAAAAGCACTTGTGGCAAAATTTACACTTGTTCATGACCAACATATCGAGCAAAATCATAATGCCACCTGACGTTCTTATCCTTTTCTTTGATTGCAATAACATGTTATAGATTCTACCACAAGTAGTTGTCGATGTACTGGCAACGTTTGTATTTCTCTATTGTTACAAGAGGCATACTTGTAACATCACAAATTTAAACTTTGACGCTTTTCAAAGTATCTCGAGAACTTGTCGTCGTTAAAGGACAGCAATCAATTGAACAAATTGGGTAAGATAAAACAAAATTAGTGTCATATTATATCATATCCTACCATATTATACTATATTATTTTATGCTATACAATAAATAATAAAAGCATATACATGCGTGAAATAATTACTTGATTCTGATTGGCTAACAGCAGTGCAGCTACATTGTAATTCTGTGCAATTACAAACTTAATTTTTCATGTCTGACTGGATGAGAAACAATAGAAAGTCAACAAACTAATCAAAATACGGCAGATTAAATGACAACAGTGGAGAAAAATTCAAACACAATCCGCTAAAAATTAACCGAGAAAATAAGCAAGCATCATATGAGACAAAAACTTCAAAAGTTCAACTAACAGTTCATATAACAACCAACCTTCTTTGCAAAACTTCCCAGTGAAACCCGAAGGACAAACACACCGAAAGGTGTTTTTGTCGAAATCAGCCTGACATGAGGCGTTGTTCGGACACGGGCCGCTTGAGCATGCGTTCTGTTTGGGAGGGAAGGGCAAGAGAAAGAACGACATTGTTGAAAGGGTAAACTTGTAGTGAGTTGAAACACACGTTAAACGAACTTGCTACAAAAAGACCGTGCACAAAACACAAAAAGGTGTTGAAATGCATATGAACAACTAACCAGTGAAACTTCTTCAGCTCACACAATGAACAAAGCAATGTGCACGGTCACGCTTCGTTCAACGTAAGACAGCAGCTTTGTACAGTCCTTTTGAAGTTTGTTGAGCTTCACCAGTTAGTTTTATCACTATGGTGGATGCTGTTTCCTAAATTTTTTAAGTCCCAAGTATGTCGAGTTAATTGCTGTTTATTATAGTGAGGACTGTTCTCTCTGTTAACAGTGTATCTCTATGTTCTTTAGTTGCGTCTTGCCCGCTTTTCCCTTTTTTCACCTTTCACGCACATTGCATACACAGTAGTTTTGCTTTGAGGTTAAACCTTGAAAGCATTCGAAGCTGTGTCACAATTTGATTGGCTTACCTCCATCCAATAATAGTCGTATCCTTCACGTGTCACGACATCTTTAGGGTTCTGCACGTGGTCTGAGTCACTGATCTCGCATTCTCGTAGAGGTATCCGCGGTGGACCCAGGTTGAAAGACACACAGTCAGGGTTTCGGAGACAGTACAACTGACAAACAATCTCATCTGGGGCGAGGAATTTCCCTATCACGTGACCGGACAGTAACGCCCCACTCTTGATCTTTCCAAAAGGAGCCGAACGTTTGCAGCTGTTGCAGTACTGCTCTGCACAAGGTGGTTCTAGTGAGCAGATGTGACAAATGGCGATAAGCATAATCAATGGAATTACTATGAAAACGCGCTGAAACAGAAACCTACCGTTTGGTTCTCTTTTAAACCAAATCCGGGTAAAAGCGAGACCTATAGTTGTTCGTTCCTACAGCTGTTTGTTTTGAGAAATTTGTCCTTTTCCGGGCCTTTGTCCGGGGACTCGCTCGGTCGGGACTGGTTACGAGTTCTTGTTGCATGCACGCGGTCACGGATTTTTAGGTAAATTGGAGTGCTATTGAGCAAGAAAGATTTGTCTCTTATTTGTCGGTGATTTTTCTGCCTTTTTGGCTCTGGCTTTTTATCACGGTAAGTCAGGTAACATTAATAAAACTAGTCCCTGAGAAGTCAGCCTTTGAACTTTGCTGAAGTTTTAAGCAAAGTACCGGGTGGAATGACCTGTTTTCCATAATACACTGATGAAAACATCTTACTTGTTATTTTCTGACCTTTATTGTTAGTGAAATGCTAACACTCCATTAGCTTTGCTAACTTCTAGTTTATATTACATCAGTAAAATGAACGATCATAAAATGGACGTCAGTTACAGTAGACAGCCTAGACGTAAAAATTAAGTCAGTTGCAGCACAAAACTTTTAGCAACTGTTTTTGCAGAAAAAGGACATTTTACTGCTACTGGAAACAGTTGGCTTCTCATCCCAGGTTCACCCAATTTTACCAAGTGTTAACACAGTATTGTTTTATTATCTCGTGGCCCTGGCCGCCTTATTGGTTCGCGTTTTGGAGAGACAAGGACAAGCTCTTGCGCATGCTCTATTTGTTTCGTTTTACCCGAGTTGTCCCTTCAGGTAGAGTGTTAAAGCCTTTTATTACATCAAGAAAGTCGTCCCTCAGTAAGTCCCTCCAGTACCTTTCCAACAGAGTGACCCTCCCCAGGGGACCTCAAGGCAGCCGTACTTTCTAACAGAGTGTACCTACCCCTACTCCCCCAGGCTTGCAATTGAGCAAATCATATTCTTAAAATGTCAGTGTGTTCTGTTATGAAAAAAACACGCGACAGCTATCACTACTGGTTTCCCTTTTTTGATTGGAGACGCTGCGTTTTCCTGTTCTGGTCGGCGGGAGCACTGGAATTTAGAGAGTCCTGGCTGGCAGAAATTCACAAGCCTTGAACATTCTCCAATATCAAATTGCAGGCGGTCAGACCAGACCAGATAAAACAACTTCTGAGTTTACTTACTTGTTTCACACCCATAGAACTCGGCTCTGAGACATATGCTTCCATGCCAGGTCTTCGGGTGAATTCGTAGATATCGAGCAACAATTGGTGGGTTGAGATTATGGGACACGATTGTGTTTCTGTCTGTGTTACCAGAAAATTCCTGTGGGAGATGAGGGCAATGATTTGATACGCTTTTTTAAAAAAACTTGATAAGATGATTAAAAAAAAGCCAATTTTGGGTTCAGCTTGCTTGAGAGTAGCCTCCCGAATTAAATGCAGCCGTCTTATTTCCCTCGAGGGAGGGAACCCGCGGCGAAAGAAATAAGGTGACTGCATTAGAGGCTAGCTTGAGAAGTAAGCTCCTCCATTTGATATGTCGTCCTTAGTTATTAAATACATCTTTTTCCTACAACACTCATTTTTTGGCTGAGGTTGAGCGTTCTTAGCACTTTTCAGAAGTTCGGTCAAATGTTCTCAAAGGTGTCCTTGATATTTTTAAAATGTGTCTGTATATTTTAATTCGACGGCTGTTTGCAGTTTCAAGCTCGGATCGCAGTCAAGTGCAATCAATGCTTAACCAATGTCAGGCGTTAAATTGCGGTGCTTTCTCACGCTATTCATTAGCAGTTCTCTATTCCATTTCCAAAATTCATTAAGCGTTACATTTTAGCCTTAGCCTGAGATATATAAATATTTTGTCCTTAGTTTCAGGATTTTGTTGTAGTGATTTTTAATTTAAAAAAACAGAGTGTAACAATTATATTAAGAGAAATGCGACAGAAACCTAATTTAAAATTCAGTAAGAACAAGTGAGATTTAAGGTGTTTTGACGTTTCCAAAAAGGTAACACCGATAAGTGACGAAAATACTTTTTACAACTAAATCAACATCTTGTGTACGACGGATAAAACCTTTTCCAGTCAGTGTTAATTGCAAAAAGAGCGCAAAAGAAAGTGTACGGATACAAATACAGGGACGACCCTTTGTTGACCTACCACTTCCTTTTCGGATTGTTTGTAGCTCAAGAAGGTCTTGTTGCCTCGACCGTAAGAGAGAGAGAAACTCTTTACCCATTGATCCAACATCTGTCTGCCTTGGGTTGAAACTTTACTTACATTGACGCTCTTTCTGAAATCCACCTGTAAGAAATTAACCATTTAACTCCCACCAAGCTTATCAACATTTATCTTCACATTTCAGTAACAATATGAAGTATGCTGAATGGTTGTGAGAAAGCACTCCAATATAAAATGCATAGTTCTTATGAATAGAAAGATATGAGGAAATGTATTGAAACAAGTAATGATAACTTAGCTAATCAGTCAATCGACAAACTGAAAGTGAAAGGGTTTAACAAAATTAAAAAGTCATAACTCGCAAATATATATTGGAAATATATCCGGTGCAACCCAGACTGGCAGATTGCTAAGAGTGGAAAAAATACTGGCTTTATCCCCATTACTGACCAGCCACACTCCTTCGGTTCGCTTTATTTGCCTGGTTATCGAGTGCCTTTAAAGACTAACAGGATAAAACCAAAACAAGCCCGTTTAAATGTGTTGGTGAATATCAATTTTCGGCTATTTTCGAAAGGCAGGTGCGCCCAGGAAGGCATATTGTACCTTAAAGGCCTGTTTCTGAATTACACTGACTTTCGCGACGTATCATTAAAATGATTGAAAATAAAACTGACATATGTGCGTCCATAGTTATCAAGACCTTCTTTCGCACCAAATTAGAAACCGAAGCGAAGGAGATACATTGAAAAGAAAGTTTATCATTTTTATAGTGCAACCGATTATGCTAAACCGAAGTGGAGGAGTGGGATGGTGTTTGGTTGATATTCGGACAGATTATCACAGCAAGAGCGCGACATATTTGACCTCTAACGAATACCACGTAAATGATTTCCATCAGCTTTATGGCAATTACAGTGTATATTTAAGGAGACTGTACAGGTTAAATTTGTTGAAATTTGTTAGAACCGTCGTAATAACTCTCTACATATCTGATTGAGTTTATTTTAATAAAAGATATGAAACCATAAACGTGAATACCCGTTCATCCTGACATAACTGCAAGTGATTCTTGATATACACATTTTAAGAGGCAGAAAGATCTGGACAGACAGACAGACAGAAATGTTTAAGCCGGGTTCAAACGAGCTTGAGAGCCGATGAGAATTGACGATCGTTCCAAAATTTTACTCTCATTTGACCGCACTGCACGAAAAATTAGATTTGCACAAATTTGTCAGGGTAGCAAAAATGAAGCAAATACACGTTAGCACCTACAGCACACATGGCAAATGCTATATTTGTTACATATCTAGGCAAATATGGCATTTATCATCTCTTCTATAGGTGCAAACATGTATTTGCGTCATATCTGCCACCTTGAAAAACTTGCCCAGATCCAAAGTTCCGTCCAGTGTCGTGCACCCTCTTTGACTCTCGAGAGATATCATCAACTCTGAACATTTCAAAATTTCAATAAGAGTTGATGAGCACTTCATACGTATGACTCTTGTGGACTCTCACGGACTCTCGTCCTCGTTTGACCGCGCTCGTGAAAGTTGAGCAGAACTCTCATCCAAATCTGGTCAAATAACTCTGCACTCGTTTGTCCCCGGCTTTATGCTCACATGCAGCGCACCTGTAAGTATTGTCGAGTATCTATTGTCAAGGTACACCATGCTCCTGCGGGCGAGATCAGGTTAAGTCTGCCGTAATGAGGATCGTGATTAGAGTCGTAGGAGGAGGAGGCCGTGATGTCTGAATCAGGAATGGTCCCGCTCTCCAAGCCAAGGGGACCGCTGCAACTGGAGGTCGTCACAATAGGTTGCTTGACAGCACCTTGAAAAACAAACTGTAGTCTGAGCTAGCGCTAAAGAAAACTTTGAAGTGTCAGTACCACTGTCTAGATACATGGTACAACTATCATATTGAATGCTTCTCCCTGGGATCATTTGACCACACTGCTGCAACTCTGCGCACATAATCGTGCAGCCAAATGTTGCGTTACATCGTTTACCGATAATTCCTGCCGATAAGGTGTTTGGTTCTAATTGAGTTTTACCGAGAAGCTTCAACGCCCACGAGTGTGCTACGTTTATCTGTTGCTTGATATCACGTGACTTAGAGAGATTTTGTCGCATTATTTGAGGAACCTGGAGGTGGGTACTATTCAAACAATCCGTCCGTGAAATTTACAGGCGTTCCCAATCTAACTTAAGGCTTCTATTGTAGGAAAGCATAAAATTCGTGGGCAATTCTAGAACGACCGAAAAATTTAATCCAATTGAGATTGTTAGTTTTTCACATATTAGTTTATTACCGGTTTAATTGTCACAATATTTGTAAGTAGTTGATCATTACTAATGCATTTATTTATGCTTTAAATAGCCGAAAAGAAAAAAGGAAACGATGAGGCAATTATATTTGTGGATTGTACAAGCTGTATACTTTTTCTAATAAAAATCGTGTTAAATACAGCCGGGTATTATACACAGGAGGAATCCCATAGCGGTTGGACAGTGTTGTGCACTGTGTTGTGATAGCGATGGTGCCGCTAGTGATGTTACAATGCTGACAGTTGCAACGCTGGGGCAACAGTAGCAGTGACAGCACTAAGATAACATTGTGACAACTGACACCGCTGCATGCGACAGCCTTGTGCACATTAGCGTGACAACGATTGCTGCTGATACCGCCGTGAGAGCAATGTGCACATTAGTGTGACAGCGATGGCAACTGACAGCGACGTAGACTTCGCTTTTACACTAGTGTGAACATCGCTGTCACAGCGCTGTTTCTTTTCGCCGCTGTTACAGCACTATCAGTTGCCACCACTGTCATAACAGTGTAAATATCGCCTACACAGCGCTCTCAGTTGCCATCACTTTCACATCAGTGTAAACATCGCCTGTGCACATTAGCGTGACAACGATTGCTGCTGATAATGATTTGACAGCGGTGAGACTGACAGCGCTGTCATAGCGGTGACTGATCTGACACCGCCGTGTGACAGCGATGGCAACTGACAGCGATGTAGACTTCGCTCTTACACTAGTGTAAACATCGCTGTGACAGCGCTGTTTCTTTTCGCCGATGTTACAGCACTATCAGTTGCCACCACTGTCACAACAGTGTAAATATCGCCTGCACAGTGCTGTCAGTTGTCACAACTACTACACTAATATGCACAGTAATGTTACATCGTTGCCATTGTCATTGTTGTTGTAGTGTTGTCAGTTAACATCACTGTCACACCAATGTTGATGCCATAGCTGTCACAGTGCTATCAAGGCCACTGGTGTCACAACACAGCTAAGTACACCACTGTCACAATACTGTCACTACCATCATTGTCACACTAATCAGTGCCAATTGTCACTACTGTGATATTAGTGTGGACAGCACTGCGACGGTAGTGTATCCCTGTATCGTAACGTATCGTATAGTATCGTATCGTATTGTATTGTATTGTATCGTATTGTATTGTATTGTACTGTATTGTATTGTATTGTATTGTATTGTATCGTATTGTATTGTATTGTATTGTATTGTATTGTATTGTATTGTATAATTCAACAACAATTTTTACTACCAAATTGCGCGTTACTATTGGTTAGATTCGATCACATGATATCCTTCGCAGGGAAAATATCAGCGAAAACACCAGGGCAAATATCTCTGACGAAGAGAGTTTTGCTAAAGAAGTAGATTTTCCTATAATTTATTACATAGTTAACTCTATTCCGGACTTTCAAAACACCCTTTCCTGTTAAGTCCATTCCAACCAATCCAATCAGTACTTTTTTGATCTGAAATCGAGGCTCGTTATGGCAATTTTCAACCGCCATTTTGAACAAACTTCAAACCACGGATTGGAATCAATGCATTGTTGGCCCTTGCTAAATAGTTAATACTTCCTCAAAACCATCACTGTGAAGGATTCTTAGAGAGAAGTTTCAGAAGATAATGCTACGACAGCAGCAAAACTAGGTAAGCAGCAAGTTGTGAAATCAAATGTTTTTTGTTTTAGCAATTAGTCTCTGGCTCTGCCGGAAAGCTTTGTTCGAGTAAACTGTAAAGTCATACACAACCTGAAAGAAGACCAAGTTCATTCAGGTTTTCGAATCCATTTGTAGACATTATTTAAGTACAAGAGATTTACCGGAGTTTGCACATAAACTTGTTAAACGCGGCGGAGTATTGTTATCAAACTTTGAATCGGAAATCAAACTGGTTTGGGTTATAATTATTCATTGTTCGACAGTTTAAATTTGTCTGCTTTAAGACTTTTCAAAACACTCTTCCTGAACAAAATGTTGCCTAGAACATATTCGCCCAGCTTTGCCCAAATAACATTTTGACATGTTTTGGAAAAGCAATGGTTTCCAAGTAAACTTCACTATAAAGTACAGAATAAAACCGTCAATTGTATCAACTCAAGTCGTTCATGCAGGTTTTGTTAACAGATCAATGAAACTTCATTTGCGCGCATCAGCTGTTAAGTCAGGCGCGGATCCATACCGGTTTCCACCGTTTTCCGGAAAACGGTCAGAAATTTCAGAATATAAAACGAATAAATA
>JAOBYE010727398.1:0-10159 GCA_025403585.1 Parazoanthus swiftii | reverse complement strand
ATTTATTTATTTATTTATTTATTTATTTATTTATTTATTTATTTATTTATTTATTTATTTATTTATTTATTTATTCATTTATTCATTTATATGTATATGAACAGAACGCGGGGGCGACAGTTGTAAGTAACATACAGCTAGAAGAAGATGACTCCAGTTCAGGTGAGACGTTAGAACGCTTGATTTAAAGTCTTTTCAGACTTGACTTACAGAACATACAAATAAGCGCCCTTTAGAAATATTTATGTGTGTATTTAAGCCTAGCCACTCTTAAAAAGAATCTGTTATGGAATGCAATGATTTTAACTGCATTAAAAAACACGTAAACAAGCGCTTCGTACAAGCGGATTGGAAGTAAACACAATAAAAGAAACTAATAAAAATGATCAAGCACATACTTGTCCAGCTTTTCAAAGCAAGCGTTTCAATCTTATAGAACACTTTTCCCTCTCTAATACTGTTGTCAGCATTTAAGAATATATCTTGACATTTCCAAATCAGCACGTCACACCACTCGTTGTTTTGTTACACAACTTAATGCTCTCTAACTGGACAAAACATATACTGTTAAGTCATCATGTTTACTTTAATCAGCTTGTTCCCCAAGGGGAGATGGTCACTGCTACAGGTTTCCCCAACTACAGCAGGCCCTTTGTAGCGGAAGAGATGACAGTCCACAACACCGGCATTAGCCGACTCCTATCGACAAGTGTGTGGATTCTTTTAAGTCCCCCGATAGAACGTCGAGAGACTAGACTAACGGCTTAACTCCCTGTCCATCTTTGTTAATTACAGGTCTCTTAGGTTGCTCGAGACACCAAAGAAGACAGAAAAGATCAACAAACAAGGAAAAAGGTTTGAATTTATTGTTTGATGAATTCACGCCTGGTTACGTTTGTGTGTCTTTACAATAAATATGTTGAGCTAATTACATAAAATGTCCCATTTTACAAAGGTGCTACTTCCCTGGTCTACCAACCATTTTAACAAGCTATAGCATTAAGATTGAGTTAAATTTTGAGAAACATTAAACTTGACAACCGAAGCTAGCTCAAGATGGTGACATCATCAGTATCAACAACAAAAACAACAGTAACAGCAACAACAACAGTAATAGCATCAACAGTAGCAGCAGTAACAGCGACAACAACAGTAACAGCATCCGCATCAGCAACAGTAATAGTAATAGCGACAATAACTACAACAGCAACAGTAAAGGCAACAGCATCAGCAACAGCATCAGCATCAGCAACAACAGTAACTGCATCAGTATCAGCAACAGTATCAGCAACAGCAAAAAATCCAACAGTAACAGCAACAACAGTAGTAACAGCATCAGCAACAGCTACAGCTACAGCAGCAACAACAGTAACAACAACATCAACAATAACACAACACATTAATGTAATTAAATATATGTATAAAAAAACCCAGCCAATTGTAAGTGGTAAACATCTTGAAAAGAGAACAGTCTTCCGAACTCAGTTAATTAATTTTTATCAGATCCCATGTACATGTGTTGTGACGCAGCTAAGAAAAGAGATGGAACACGTGACTGCATTGCCCGTGCACGTGGGTTATCAGCTGAACTATCCAAGGAGTGTAAAGAAAGGTTTCTGAACTGTTGCATTGAAATATTTGAAAACACAGGTAGAGTAAATTGCTTGTTGTAATGATTCTTTGATAGTGCACCGACTTATTTAAGTCAGCGGAAATAGACAGTTTCTGAGCTGGTAGAACCAGAGTTGCAGAAATATATTCATTTGATAACCTAGCAATCAATTTGAGACGAAGATGTATCTTTTTAAAAAAGAGAAAAAAAGTGTTGAACTCACAACTGACTCCACCGGTCAATTTACCTGCTCGACCAATGCGATTGACAGACTCTTCCAAATCGTTCCGTTTTTCTGGTGAGCATGTTTATGGGCAAGGAAGTCCAAGGATTAATGTGTCTATAACATTGATCACGCCAACAAACAGTTTTTAAACCGGTCTCTCGGTTTAAAAAAATGCAGTAGTTATACATAATTCGCAAGCGCAATATATAAAACCGGTTTAAAATCTGTCTAACAGGTTTTGTTTCTGCCAAGATCTAAAATCTTAAAATCTAAATTTTATTTAACGTACGTCGTTGCGCTGTGAGTGGTTGCCTATTCTCCCAAGCCAGTTGCTTATGTTTAATCGCTCGACGGCACAGATCTTGGCGTGAATATTGGCGACTTTTGCCAATCTTATATGGTGTTGGTGTTTTGTAAACCTTAGGGTTAAAATCCAAAAATAGAAATCTCTCTTTTTTTTATAAGAGACAAGCACTTGTTGAATTATTTTATGTTGTAAGATTTATCTAGCCAATCAGAACGGGCAAAAAGTGCTCACCTCATTGATTTGGTATTTACTAAACTTTGTTATCGCTTGTAATATTAGTTATGTAGCACTGAGCAGTTTGTTCGTGGGGTTTTCATGGATTGTATCCATTATCGTGTTGTTGTATGTGTGTTCAACAGCAACAAATTAAAGAGTGTTTCTATATTAATGTAAAAGGTGTCTCCAAAAGAGCCAGAAGTTCTCTTGATCAATCGGAAGACGACACTGACTTTGAGGATGATGCTTTGCGTAAACGTTTTCCAGAATCTGAAATGTTTGGGGAAAAAGAAATTAGGTAGGTAACTTTCAACTTTGATTTTAAAGAGAGACCATTCAGTACTTTAATTAGAGCTTTGCTGTTATCTTCTTAAAAAATAAATTTTCTTGGAAATGCGAAACCCTTGTCAGGAAGAGTTTATATGTCACCCTTATGAGAGGTATTGTACTTGAACGTACCAAACCCATGCTATAAAGAGTTCAGTTATAAATCGTTACAGATCTTTTTAGGACGTATCAAACCTTATTAGAAAGAAATCCAGGTGCTACTTTTCAGGTAATTTTCTAGCAGGTACCACGTTGCTTTGTTAGGAACAATCCAGATGGCACTCCTCAAAATGTTTGCATGTTGAGACGTGTGACTAAAACCTTGTTGGAAAGAACCAAATTCCCTCTCTTTAGATAGTTAAATAGGATCTCCACAATTTTTGTTAGGAAAGATCCACAGGCAACTCGTCAGATAATTTGTTGTAATGTATCAAGCCCTTATTTGGAAGAGTCAAGATGGCACTCCTTAAACATCTTATTAGAAAGTGCCAAACCCATGTTAGGAGGAATCCTCAGGTGCCACTCCTGAATCAGTTTATTAGGACGTGCCAAATCCTTGCTGGGAATAACCAAGTTGTCACTCTTCAAATAGTTTATTAGGATGTACTAAACCCTTGTTAGGAACAATCCTGCAACCACTTCTTAAGTACTTTATTAGGACGTGCTAAACCCTTGTATCGAAGAACCTAGTAGCGACTGCTCAAATAGTAAACTAGGACGTGTCAGGTCGATCCCTTGTTAAAAACAATCCGGGCGCCATTCCTCATATGGTTTCTTATGACCTGCCAAATCCTTGTTAGTAAGAATCCGGGTGTCACTCCTCAGGAAGCAGTGTTAATTAGGACATACCAAACCTTTGTTACGAACAATCTATGTACCATTCCTAGGATAGTTTATTTGAACGTACAAAACCTTTGCCAAAAAAGAATACAGTTGCTATCACTCGGCTGTTGGTTTTTGTCCAACGTTCTTTGGAATTTTAATTTTTTTTTAAGTAACACCTTATGCAAACTTTTTCAAAATATATTTATCTCCCAAACAGTTTTTCCACTCTAAATATATATATATTTAAGGAAAAGTCTAAAATGTAGTCGACAGCTTTTTATGATACAAAATAGTGAATCAACGTTTACTAACGAAATATATTTGCTAAACGCGGGTGGAGTTACGAAATCGTCGTCAGTTCAAAGTGAAGCTATCCTTGATTCATAAGACATTTAGTGTTGTATAGCAAGTAAAACAAAAGGCTAAACTAAAAGCAATACTTGCATGGCTTACCTTTCTTTGGCTATCTATCACATTTTATCTAGCGCCTGTTCATATTTCATGTTAATGTTAATTATTATAATTACAATCATAGTTTATTGCTTTTTTTCTAATGAGTTCATTTGCCACTTTCAATTTTTGTTGTGACATTCTAGCGTAACCAGCATTTCTAAAACAGAGTTAACAAGTTTTCATAACGCCTGGCGTTTCATAAGCAAAGTAACGGTTTTGCTGGTGGTCACAACCCATGTTCACATCTTTGACATATTGTAGGTTGTATCTTTTACCTTCTTTCAAAAACAATCGATCTTGTATCTTTCTTAATACCATATGCCATGTTTTCAATACGTGTAGCCCGCCAACTGAAGCGCTGAAGTTACTCTGCGCATGATTGAGAAAGTGGCTTACACTGATTTGAGCTTTACGTTTTCATACATACATAGGGCTGACGGCACGGTTACATTTAAGTTGTCATTTCCGGGCAGCATCACAACCTGGGTGTATCAAGCTGTGGCTCTGTCCAACATCACAGGTCTTGGCCTTGCGGCCCCACTTCATGTTCAAACGTCAAAAACATTTTTCATAAAGCTCGCCTTGCCTCCTTCAGTGCAGAGAGGGGAGCAAGTGTCTGTGTTGGTTACTGTCTATAACTTCGAATCTATAGATGAAAAGGTATTTCATTTTTCTTTGTAATGGTTATTTCTGTTTAACGTGTTTTAGTAGCTAACCCACACTGAATATTTGTGAATCCTTATTAACTACGTAACTGGGTCCCATTGGTTCAAAATTCTGACCTTTCAAATTAAAACCGGATACCGGCAAATTATGACATAATATTGTGGGAACTTCGATAACAGGTTAATCAAATGTCCTGGTATTTTTGAATCAAGAACTATCAGTGCAAAACGAAGTTAACATAAAGCAAATTCATAACTCTGCACTCCAGCAAAGGTGTTGGGGAGAGGGAGAGAAGCCGAAATCTGAGCCCCCTAATTAAACAAAATTCATCTTTTTTAACTTTAAGTATAATTATTACCGCTAGCTAGCTATAAAACCTAGAAAAAAAAACGTTTGGCAGCAAAATAAACAATACGTGCATGAATAAATAAAGGTAACGAACAAAACTAAGCATACAAGATTTTAGTTAATTGAGTTAAAAGTTACGATACGTGCTCCAAGTTAAAAATGGGAGACACAGAAGCACTTATCAGCGTTAAAAGAAGTTTATTGACGTGGCTTGCTCTAGCACGCCTTTAAACAGTTTCTGAGGAAAGCATTGGTGGTAAGGGGATACTGACAAGTCCCTTATTGATCCTATAAAACATTGTCATGTCCATTAGTGCAATCAATACCTGGCCCTCAGATTTTGCTACCCAAAATTATACCTTTCTGCAACAACAACAACAACAACAACAACAACAACAACTTTATTTAGTAATCTATATTGCGTACAGTATATAAAGAAGACAAGTTTCAAATATTAAAGATTGGTGAGCACGCGCCACTTAGAAAATAGTCTAGGGACTAATCAAGCTAAGTGGCAGGGCCAGACATTGTAACTATACGATTTGTAGGGTCCATCAGCACAACACAAGACATAACAAAACAAATATGAAAAACGATACATACAAATGTGTAAGGGAAGAGGAAAATATAATGTCAATGCTGCAAAAGAAATTTATATAGAAATGCATTATAAATATCTTAAAATAAAAATTTTAAAATATTTTAAAATGTTTTAAACTATTTATTTTTGTGTTGAATAGTTATCGAGGAGAGACTTATTTAGACGTCTCTTGAAAGTTGACAAAGGTTTAACTTTCAGGTTATCAGGAAATGAATACCAAACTTTTACGCCATGGAAACGAATATTAAATTTTCTTTTCAGCCAGTCTTTTATTGTACTGATGAACACTGCTTAAAGGTGGGAAGAAGTGGCTGAATGCAGTCGGGAGAGTTCCGTTAGTGTATTCATACATGAAAAGGGCATTTTTTAAATAAATCAAGTCTGAAAGTTTGAGTATCTTCAAATGGTAAAAAAGTGGAGTTGTGTGAGCCTTGAAATCTGAAAAAGCAATAACTCTTACTGCTCTTTTCTGGAGAAGAGTCAGGGGTTGTAAAGTAGTCGGATAGGTATTCCCCCAAGTTATTGTACAGTAGTTGAGGAAAGAATCTATCAAAGAGTAATAGAGCATAATCAATGTGGCGGTATTTACATAATGTCTTAAATTGGAAAGAACATTCACGCAACGTTTAATTTTTTTCTGACTCATATATTGCGTAAAAATTGCAATGCTTCAGTAATGTAAAGTTCAAATGCCATTTGTTGTTAGCCGTATCCATCAAATAATATGTTCTCATAACAGTGTGTGAGCGTATTGTCATTATTATAATCAGGAATAACCCTAAAAATACCAGGTAAATTCTCAAGACTCAAGATTTTGCCCGGAAAAACCCCTAAAAATACTGGATTGCCAATTTCAACCCCTAAAAAATACGACGAGCTCCCCCGACATCCAACTATATAGGGAGTACCCCCGGGTTGCGTGTGTGCGGCAACCATGCCGCGGTAGGACATTTGGCAATTATTTACCTACAGTATCGGTTTTAGACAAAAAAAACTCTTGCTAATAGAACAAAATGAGGGACTTTTATGTTTACGGCCTTTCTTGTAACCGATGTTTCTCATATGGCCCTATGGGACTAATCTATAACGAGATTATCGTGAAGTAAATGCTGTTTCACTAACTGAGCAGGACGAGAAGACTTTTACGTATGGGTCTTTGGTATATAAACTTCGCTCCACTTTAAATTTCGGACTTATAACATGCCGGATAATCTTTACGCAGGTCCATCTGTACCTTAAGTATAACGAAGACTTTTGTTCCAGTGCAACGCCTAGCAACAGATACTTTAAATTCGCTGTTCTGACAGTCAGAAGCCATAGTGCTGCATCAACATCATTTGTGATCGTACCAATAACTACTGGCAAAGTTCCACTCACAGTATACGCCCGTGGAAATCTTCCCTTGGCTCGTGATGCCGTTGAAAGAAACCTGATGGTCGTTGTAAGTAAACATTTGTAATAACTGAAAATATATAAAAGATGTTGGGACTAATTCTATCCCAAAGTGAACATTTTTATGTTTCGGTTGGAGGGCCTGGGGACATCTACACGTTTAAGTATCAACACACTCGGGACAAAAATGTGTGCCCCTCAATCTGTATAGTGACTTTACTTTGCCTTTTCTTAAATAACAACTAATAAGTGACACTTAATTGTTGAAGTGGAAGTGAAATAATGATGGGTAAGACACTGAGGGGAAAGATTGTTTTAGTGTAATCCAATCTGCAAAAATTTTCGATATCAAGTTACATAAGTGTCCAGTAAACGAATCATTATCGTCGCTTGGCTTGACAGTGTTACTTTGTGTTTGTAAGCTATAAAACTCGTCAAGGGAATAAAGCAATAGTCAAGTTTCGTAATCATAGTTGCCGCTGATTACAATGACTACAGATTCGTTTTGCAGCATTAGCCTCGACTTGATGTAAAATATTCATTGATGCCAGTGTAGATATGAGCTGTATACAACTCTGTGTATTGTTGGAGGCTCGGACTTCTAATCGTTCTCGCTTGGTGTCTATGTATATTCAACACCCTGTCCAGGCTAACGCTGTAGAAATCTATAATCATTGCAATCAGTGGTCACTGGGAATCTGAAACTGGCCATTAAATTTTCCTTTTTATTCTGTTCTAAGCTGTAAGCTATCTTGTTCGTTGCAAAAAATATCAGCATCCAAAACAGCCTCCAAGTGAGGTGCCATTGTGTCACGCATGAATCGGCGGAGGTGATTAGTATTGCATAACCCGAGTCTAAGTAACCAATCACAACTCTTAAAAGTACTATGGTATTTAGTGTTTCGCTTATACTAAACAATTATAGTCAACGTTCTTTTAATTTTTCGTGCAACTATAAGGCTTATTAATGTGCTTAACTTTTTGGAAACAATCAGGATTGCTTCTTGTATTATTTAATCAACACATACAAGCACTTGGCTTAATATAACAATATTAATATAAAAATCATCAATGGTAATGTAATAATAGTTATAATAAAACAAATATATTATTTACACAGACAGTGTATTAAATTGTAGTATATCATGATCTTATCTTCAGCCCGAGGGAATACAAAGACGTTTCGCATCCTCGGTGACGCTGGATCCTTGGGGTAAATAAAAAAATCGCTTTGATCCTATCTTGCACGGGGTTTGGGGGGCTCCTCGTCGTGCTCGCGGCCCGTAGTTTCGAAACTATTAGAGGGAACGCATGACACTTCGAGCAACCTCTCAATCTAAACGATTTTAATTATCTTTGGTGTAAGTATGACGTCATAGGACGTCATAAAGCTGCAAATTTGGATTCTTTGGCGGCCATCTTGGCCATCATCTTGGATTTTTCATGACATCAAAAAGTGTCTTATTTTACTCAAAATAGTGAACAATTGTTGGAATTAACTTTAACTAGTAAAAAGTGCACAAAAATTTAAATTAGTAGCAGTAATCACACTATTTCGAGTTCAGTTTGGAATTAATTTGCACGGGAGTGTTTTTCAAAGTTCGTCAAAATTGCTTGAGCCCGAAAGATTGAACGCAGTCTGAGAACTTTGAAAAACCCTCGAGCGCAAATTAACTCCAAAATGAGCGAGAAATAGTATGATTGCTTGTTAATCATATACATGAAAAATTAAATTAAGAATGTTGTAATAGAGAAGTATCGAGCAGTTTCGAACAAAAAGGCTAAGAACTTAGCGACCAGGCAATGGCGTGCGTTGCCCAAGTGGCGGGAAAATGTTTGTTCGCGCTCGCCCGCGTCAACGGTTTCCTTTCTTTGACTTTGCCGGTTTTGCCAGACCGAGTATCGAAGATTTTGCTTACGTGCAGAGTTTTTTCGTACTTTTTGAACAAAATATTATCGAGTTCTCGGCAGAATTTGTTAGAGTCGTCTGCTGTATCTTGACTTTGGGTTGGATTTTTGGAGTTTTTGTTTCATATGCTGCATGTTTATCGTTTCGAGGTTTGTTTTCAACGGATTGTATTTTGAATTTTCCTCCATTGATGTCACTAAATCTGCCGTATTTTGATTGGCTTATTGACTTTCTATTGTTTCTTATCCAATCAGATTTGAGAAATTGAGTTTGTAATTGCACAGAATTACACATTATTGCACAGAATGACAATGTAACTGCACTGCTCTTAGCCAATTAGAATCGAGTAATTTTTTTTTCATGTATGTGATTATGAGAAAAATTTTATTAAAATTTTCGCTGACACGTCACTCGGAAACTGGTTGTCATGGAAACACGTTGATTTAAAACAAATTTTAGCACAATAAAAACTACTACTACTACTACTACTTCAACTGCCACTACTACTACTAATACTACTGCTGCTACTACTACTAATACTACTACTACTACTACTTCTTCTACTACTTCTACTGCTGCTACTTTCGTTTTGCAAAACGAAAAGATATCATCGACCAGTCTCTACTTTGATGCCTTTGTTTTTAATAACTTTAACTACTTAAATAGCTACACCTCACTTTTTGATGATTATTTAAGGAAGAATTTGTAATACAATTATTGAATTAATGATATAGACACTTTGTTACGTTGGACATTGGTAATTTGATTGTATGCCAAAGGTTATTACACTTAATGTTTATATGTTTATGTACTATAAAATTTAAACGCTTTAGCAATATGTAGCAATTTAGCATCATGCCAATAAAGCTCGTTACTACTACTACTACTACTACTACTGCTGCTGCTGCTGCTGCTGCTACTGCTACTACCACTACTACTACTACTACTACTACTACTACTACTACTACTACTACTACTACTACTACTGCTGCTGCTGCTACTGCTGCTACTACTGCTACTGCTACTACTACTACTACTACTACTACTACTACTACTACTACTACGACTGGAACTGTTTTCATGCATGATATTCAACGCTTGTGTTATAATAGAGTAGAGTAGAGCAAAGTAGAGTTGAGTAGACCACTGCTACTACTGCTACCACTACTACTACTACTACTACTACTACTACTACTACTTCTACTACTACTACTACTACTACTACCACTACTACTACTACTACTACTACTACTACTACTACTACTACTACTACTACT
>JAOBYE010727387.1:0-10159 GCA_025403585.1 Parazoanthus swiftii | reverse complement strand
TTAAAATTTTCCATGCCCCCCCCCCCCCCCCCCAAGCCCCCATACGTCCAAGGCTACGTACGGTCCTGGAATTTCTTAATTATCTTATGCTACTGTATACAGATAAGTGAGATCTGAGCATGTGGTATATTTCTGTTCGATTAAAGAGTTTAACAAATAGGAAAGTTACAATTTAAGTAGTAATGTTGCCGTAGAAACTGATTTCATAACAACAATAACAGCTTGGGTGTTTTAAACGAGGTTGAAAAACTGACGAGCCGAAAAGATATCAGAAAACTTCTATAATGAGGAGAGATTCAGTATATCCTATAAAAATGTATGTAAAATATTTCCTAAAGTTCTCCAACGAGAACCATTATGAATGGATAACAATACTTGAACAAAATACACCGACCTTGTTTGCCAAGGTACTAAGATACGTGTGGAAAGTTGAAGATTTATCTCTGTGTTTTTTAACTGATCCAGAGATCATCTTGAATTCCTCCAGTAACTGCCAAACCAAACAAATATTACAGTGAGTTAAAGGGAAGAAAAATCAATAGTAGTATATTTAATAGTAGTATTCTACAACACTGCCGGAAAGCCTCAATTTTGAAATTATTATTTAAACAACTAATCCGAATACCGTTTTCCTCAGTAGCTAAGAACTATAATTCTGTAAGACTTGGAAAGATATTAAGACTTTACCAAATACTTGTGCAAAGAGAAAACGAAATATTACGACTTTCTTGGAGGAAGACAACGTGATGTAAGGGTTCAAATAACTGCTACTCAGGCTTAAAAATTACCCTTTTTTTCTTTCTTGTTCTGTATTTTATGCAAATAAGACACTATGGGTGCTTTCAATTTACCATGCTGGTCTAACGCGTCCAAGAGAACCGGTTCTGTCTCATTACTGTTAATTGAATAGTCATGGTAAGTGCGCATAATTTTCCCGCCAAAACTCACTAAAATACCGCGGTCCGCGCACTTGCTGGCCAGAACGGCAGAACCGAGTGGTTCTAATCGACAAAGCGGATAAACGCCAGTCAAGCATTTAAACTTGCAAAAAGCAAAAACAGCTTGCTAAAATACACAAAATTTCTGTTTTCTTGCTTTTCTTCGTCGACTGTGAAAGGTCAATTGCGGCTTTAAAAGTTACAGAATGCTTGCTTTAGCTGCAAAGATAGGAATTCGAGATTCCATCTTGAAAATATATTTGTCCTTCGTCTCCTGATACATTTACGCATGCGCAGTTGTTATTCCAATATATCGTTCTAGCAATTCTGGCCGGAAACCTATTTCCTTAGTTGTCGCTTTATTGATTACATCCAATTTTAAATAATGATTATTTTTTTATCATAAGAAAATTTGGAAACTTCTCCAGACTTGCCTGGTCGTATTTAGTCCTCAGACTCTGCTCTTCCTGTTGAAGCAGTTTGTTGCTTGTTTCCAGCTGACTCCGTTGATCCTGCATTGCTTTCAAACGTGCATCGCGATCTGCAAAGTTTTCCACAAAAAAATTAACCAAGGTAGAAGTCAAAACTAACTGAGTGTTGACATAACTAAGTTCTAAATCGTGATCATAATTTGTAAGCTAGCAAATCAGAGCTCAAAACTTGACCCGACTGTTGCAGTGCAACAGCTAGATTTTTATTTCCTTAATGAAAACCAGGCAGACCAATCGCACTTAAAATGCATTCTTGATAATAAAAGTCCCTAACCCACCCCGAGGGAAAAGAAATGTTTTAAAGGTTTCGAAATTTTATTTCAATTTTAATTTTTTAGTTGTTTCCAGAAGTCAGTGAGTCTAAATTCAAGGATCATTCTAGGAGATTTCAGGAAGAAAATCTAACTCCAGACATTCTAAAAGGTGTGTGGGCCCCAGCATTGTCGAAGAGTGGACGTTTGCGCGACCTTCTCTCACCACGCCGTCCACGGACAGGGACGTTAAGCCATTGGTCTAGTCTCTCGACGTGCTATTTTTTTGGGGGGGGGAGTTAAAAGATCCCACGCACTAATCGAAAAGAGCAGGGTAATCCCGGTGTAATAGTTGTTTATCTGAAGGCTCAACTTAAAGTCTGAGGCAGAAGTTATCGTGATTTGCCGATAGCGGTCTGGCCTCAACCACTGGGCCATCCCGCAGGGAGCTACGGAACTGTATGTATTTGTGTGTGTATGTTTATATATATATACCAGGAGTATCGAAGCTGAGTTCCTACCGTGGTAGTAGTTAACGAATTCAATAGTCAGGGCTGGTGGGATGTACCATTTACGGCGCACGTTCTTGATACTCTCAGCCAAGCTCTGCAAGGAAGGTGATGCAACTTACTAACAATCTAGTATTTAAACACACGGTTTGAAAGCCCAGTTTCAAATTGCGTACTTGCGTTACCATACGTCATACCCGACGAAATAATTAAAACTTCACATTTACTTCCATTGGATAAAACCTAACAGCCTGCTGACGTAAGTGTTTTTCCATGTAGCTACATTAAACCCACCAGTGAGACAAGGACAGGCAGACACTTAAGTTTAGCACGGTAAAACTTTTGAGTTTTTACTTTTAAAAGTAACAGTTTAAAGTCATAGAAAAGAAAAGGAAAAGAATGTCTTACACCATCCATAATTTAAAATGAAAGTACAACGTATTTTTTTTTCTTAATGAAATGCTTATACAGTAGTACCTTTTTGTAAAAGTAATTTGACTAACCCTACGCACGTTACTAAGAAGAAGTTTGAAAAATACGTACTTGCTTTGAAGTAAGTCCTAACAACTCGGCTTTCCTAAATAGTTGGCGACAAGCTGCAACAAACACCAAAAATTTGTCAAGTAATCAAGTGATACAAAAAAACAAGGTGTTCATATGGTGTTCCAAACAAAGATGATTTTAAAAGTTTTATTGTCCAAGGACAGGTACACCAACATGGCCGCCATAACGTCAAGAGAAACACATTTGAACGACGTTGTGGAAAGGATCAAAATTATCCGAATTTCTTTGAAAGCGTTAGTTAACATGCCATATAGAATCGTGTTCGTGTTAAGTTTTCGTACCTCCAGGGCATGAGTCTAGTAATCGTGGTAACTTCTCTGTTGGAACTGCAAGTAAGAACAAGGTAAGTTTGTAGGTATGTAAAAAAGGCACAGGAGGTTAATACATAACATATATGTGTGTGCTTATGTGAAATGACACCTCAATGATCAATGACTTACACCAAACATAAACCCAGTTGTTCGAAAAAGGGTTGTTTAACCCACGGTTGGGGAAACTTTAAATTAAATTTCTTTATCCGGTCTTTATAAAGTTTTGTCAAACTACTCCAACGAAACCCAGTTAGGTAATCCAAGTTGGCAACCAAAATCAGTCCGTAAGGCAGTAAACACAGTCGTAGGCCTTAACATTTTAACCCTAGCTCAGCGCTGAACCACTTTCGAACTGTTCAAAAGTCGGTTAGCTTTAATAGCACAAGGTTATTCGTCAAAGAATACGTAAACTGGTTTTTGTAAAAAAAAAACCTAGATTCCTTTCCGAACCTGCTGCATCATAAGGCCGGCCCTTATCTCCGGTTTACGCAGTGTTAGACAGATGAGAGTCTGTGACTCCCCCCGGAAAGAACACTAATCCAGCGCAGGTTAGCGCCCAGCAGATGCTGGCACTAATTATACAACTAAGTCGACTGAAGCAGATCGACCAAACTGTCTTGCTCAAGTACACAACACGACACTCTTGACCTTCTCACTGTGAGTGAGACATGCCAACCTCTCGGCCACAGTCTTGACTGTTAAAATACCTCGGTTTGTAATGCAGTTACACAAACTAATAAAGAATGTGAACCCAGTCGTGGTGTAAAATTCCTAACCCCGGCCAACCTACTTTCAACAAAAGCCGGATCTTGGTCAACAGACTCACCATAAGGTTTGACAGTTCTTTTCTTTTTCTCCTGCTCATATTTTAATGTTGATCTTTTAAGGCATTCTTGTATCCTAGGCTGCAGAACAAAACGATATAGTTTCACGTTTAAATTGATTAACACATTCAGATATTATTGAGACTCTTTGGACTTTTTTATCACTTCGATTCAGGTCGATTTCAAAACGGTTTGAGAATGAGTAACCTTTTATTTGAGGTGAGTATTCAGCTGAACGTTTTACACACTGTACGTCCTTCCTGAGAACTAGTATCACAACAATTTCCCTCTGAGGCCCTGGTTTACTAATGTTTGTAAAGGATTCTGGGTGGGATGAAAACCAACTAGACGAGCTTACACATGGTTCCCTTTCATCTGAAAAATAAGATTCCCTGGCTTTCCTTTGCTTAACACTGAAAAATGATAACGAACCCTAGGTATGTTTAAGGAGTATGAGATGCTTTAAGTTAGCGAGTATTGTACCCTTTCAACAAACCTTGTCTTCTTCTGATCGTCTCTCATCAACTTTCTTGTAATGTGAGTTGAAGGCAAGCCACGTGTTACGCTAAAATATTAAAATGGGAAAATATGTGATCAACATATCACAAGTGTCGGTACCTAATGTAGTCTGATGATGAACCAATTATTCCATCTGGGCACATTCAGTAATGACATCACTAATAAATTTAGTAACATTTCATTTCTTTTGCTGTATTTAATTCTAAAATTTTACCGAGTTGTTATCATTACTTTAATGTAATATATTTTTTCATGCTGCTTTAGCAATGCCTGTAAGTGTTACAGTTACAAAGTTTAATTATATTTATACATAATAAAATCATTACTTAATATCATTAAGTAAATTATATGACATTTAAAATGCTTATTGATTTTCATGATTTTCTGAGAGTAATTTTACGTCTCTCTGTCTCTTTCTTAAAACACGACTAAAGGTTTGAAAAGGTTTCTTGTCTCCCTTGAAGACTAAGGCAAAAAACTTCAAGTGTTAAGTGCGTGGCTTTGCTATATACATTTTTTCGTTTTAATCAATAAGATAATAGTCTGTACATCGGGAGTCTGAAATAGGTTTTGTAGATACATGAAGGTTCATAACTCGTGAATTGTTTTATAAACTGTCACTGGTCTCTGTCTTTTTCTTCTGCAGCTAGTCATGCAAATCAAGTCACTATCTATGCATATATCACTCGCGACGATCAACTACTAGCACATCACAATTAGAGTGGTGTTTGTATTTTCATCCCTCGCTCCATGTATTCTGTTCATCGTAACCAGTACACGTTGGTTAGGATGAACAGAATTCGTTACGTTGCTTACTCGTTTTGTTCTTGTTTTCTTGTCAGCATGCTGCTTACAGTGAGCAAACAGAGGATCTGCGATGTCCTGTGAACGGAAAAGCCCAGAAAACTCGCGTTAGACATGTACAAAATATGCCATCGAAATCAGTTGTGGCCATACAGAAGCAGACGAGATTACCACACTTCCCCTCTTACAGTGTATCTGCATGCACTCAAACAATTCTGCTATCCCAGTTTCTTTACTATAACTGGAAACATACCAGGACTCTTAGCTAAACTCTAAAGCCTCCACTTTCAGCTCTGCATCACATTCATTATCATCATCAACATCATTTGATCATCATCATCAAGATTACCATGACTGGACAAGTGGTAAAACCAGAAATACCTGGAGACCAGAACACTGAAACAGCTACAGAACACCAGCTGTACATGTACATGAAAGCGTTCGGCCGGTGTTCTGGGTTCATGTGTTTCTTATTTTACTGCATGCCCTGTAACTAAAGAGAACGAACTCATTCTTACTTCGTCACACTCTTCGGGCACTTCCGAGAGAAGACCATGCATCTGCGCACTGGGAACACACAAGACGACAACATGAGATAAAAGTGTCTCAAACAAGATCCGTAAAAACATTAAATTATCAAGATCAATCGATTCAGCATCTTTTGTTGTACATGAAGATACGTGTAACGCACTTACCAGCAGTCACCGTTGTTTCAGTTTCTTGATGAGTATTTGTTATTTTGCTATACTTACTGCTAATTTACGTATTTTTGTATTTTATTAAGGCATAGTGTAGTCGAATTAACGCCCCTCTCCTTTTATCTTGTCTATTTTTCTTGAAGGTGCCTAGAAACACTCTAATGGACAAGGCCACCTGGCCATCCACTATATATTGTAGAACAGTATAGTATAGTACAGTATAATATAGATTACTACAGCATAGTTTCATATCATTTCTATTTTTAACTTCTAAAATACGGTAATAATTAATTAGGGTCTTATATATTGTAAATTATAACGTGGTGTCCCAATTTCGTGGTTAGCTAACTGCTACTTTAGTTAGACTCTTAAATGAAGGTTATTATTTATTATTATTACTATTATTTTTACTATTACTATTACTATTATTATTATTATTATTATTATTATTATTATTATTATTATTATTATAATTATTATTATTATAACATTTCTATAACCAATGTAGAAGAATTGATTACCAATTCCCCAAATCATATTAACGTACAAAATGTCTTCAACTCACTCACGATGAAAATGTCAGCGCCACTTCTCCTGCATTGTTTAAAAACTAAGACTTCTCTTTGCAAACAAAGTAATCTCAAATTATTAGAACCTAACGTCTTGTACACTTTGAATTACTTTCTTTTAGTCAGCCTAGGTCATTTTGCGACTTTCATTTCTCTATTAACTTTATAGGATCACCTACTCACCACGTGACATGGAAGTACGTTCTACACATCCCTGCGTCACAACTTATACAAACACCCGTCCTGCTGAACCTCTCGTCCTCACACAAACAACAGTCCTGTATGAAAACGACCAATCCAACAGTGTTGAACAAGCAAGCACTCACGTCCTTATTATAAAACCCAAATTTATTTAACATCGATGCGCTGGGAGTAGTTACCCTTTTTCCCAAGCCAATGGCTTATGTTCAATCGCCCGACGGCACAGATATTGGCGTGAAAGTCGATTTTATGAAGGAAGGAAAACTCTCGGAGTCAGAAGGAGATCGACAAATCTCAGCCTACATGTAAAGCTCGGAACCTGATCCAGGTCCACAGAGGTGGGAGGCACAAGCGCTAACCACTCAGCAATCCTGACTCCCTTATTATTGCAAGGAACATTACACGATCACTAAGCAGGGTGTAGGTTGCTACGTTTTGGGTCTACAAGTCTTGTTTTATCCTACATTTTGTCATTTGTTGACCCTTAATTCGCACCCTGCACTTCCTTCTTATTATTATTATTGAGTGCAAAACCCATTTAATTCCTTCTTCCCCAGTACCTTGTTAAGTTCCAAAAAATTCCAAGCTTTGTTTGTCATATTCAGAAACCTACTCAGAAAACCGGGAGCTGAAATTGTCCGAGGCTAAACCGCACCTTCTTCCTACCACAGATAAAGAATTAGGGAATATGACCGTGTCTGAACAGTATAACTGCATTAATGAGCACTCATTGAGCATCAAAGTAATGACAAGTGTCGTGGTTCACCCGTGAGACGACTATAACGAGGAATGTACTCCGGGTTTCATAGACGAGATCTGGTATCTCACGCAATTATGGAGATTTGCTGCAACAGACCTGGGTCCGGTTGTTTAACCTGGCATCTCTGTGACACCTGCAGACAGTCTTCTGGAGTTTTGTGAATGTTAAATGCGTTTTGTTTCTGTTTTATGACCTGGTTACTGATACTCAATAGCACTTCACTAATATAGTTAGTGCTTCTAAAGGCCAGTTTACACTAGCAGTTTTTGGTGCAATTTTTGAAGAAAATAGGAATTGAACGATGGCACGGTATCAAATAAATATTGGCTGAAAATACATGTATCAACATCAAGTATGTGATTTAGATGCATTCCATACCTTTGATCCCCATTTGAAATTTGGAAGCTCTGACAAAGTGACACTCTCCAGTGACTCGGGTTTGACAAACGCAACTCCAGGAGTGTAGAGAGCACACAGAAGATGTACCCACCTACAAAAAAACATTCAACCCTCGAGCTGTTTAAAATACAGCTTGTCTACACAAAACTATTGTTTCATTATCTTTGTGCCTTTAAAAGGCACCTTTGGAGTATTAACATACTTGTTAATTGATACACTGAAGTTCTGTTAAGAAGTTGTGAAAACGAAACTATAAAAACTTAAACATTTTAATCATATTAATGTAATTTACAATTAAAAGCCTGATCAAAAAATCTTTAGTTTGGTTTCGCAGATCTTTTGCAAGTCTTTTATCACAGGATAGCCATGGCACATGTACAATCGAAACACAATAAATGATACTGTGCTACAAAATATAGTACGACATTTCCTCCAACCCAGTAAACGGAAAAGATTGCAGAGAAAAACTTCATGCAGGAAAAAGAACTCAAAACACTTGTAGTTACCTATTGTTCAGCTTGCAAAATTACTTAATTAACCGAGAACGTTCTACAGTAAATAATTATACATGCATTGTACGTACTGTCCAGCGTCAGTTTCTTTGAATATTCCGCTTAGGTTTGGACACAGCTCACAGTCCTGCCAGAGCAAGGCGGAGCACAAATCAGTTGCTGTATTCTGAACACATCCAAACACGGGCATGCAAGTACTTCATACAGTGGAACCCCGATATAATGATACGCCAAGGGAGCAGTAAAATTATATCGTTATATTGGGGTTATCGTTATATCGAAGATCGTTATATCGGGGTTCCACTGTATATATCTAGCACGTTGACAGGAAAGGGGCCTCCTGTAATACATCCGAGGGACTGGAAAAACTTCGTTCAGAGTTTACTGATACGTACTCTTGCAGTTTGTGTCTCGTAATACCGCTTATTCAGTTTGACGTCTATCGAAACATTTGTGATTCCGTTTTCCATTAGTTTATTTAGTGTTTTCCTTTTCCGTTCGATATCTGTTACAGAGGTGATTTGTGCTGCATTTTGTTTTATTTTCTAGCATCATTTTACGAAATCCTTTCACCTTCAACAAAAAAGTCCGCGGCACCACTAAACTACCTAACACCTCCATTACGCGATTTTCAACACAAATTATAAAAAGTGAAGATTAGTTGCAGCTAGGATCGTGTTTTCAATGGAAGGTATAAGGAAACTCGATCACAGAAACAGAGAAAATAGCATGGGTGAGTGTGAGGGGGGTACAGGGTTTCAGTTGAATCGATTGTTCTTTCATTTGTAAAAACGGGCACTAACTCCCACACAGCCACAGCAAACCGATCTTACACGCGTATGAGGCTAGAGTTTTGGCAACTAACGCAAAGGTCACCTTGAATTGTCAAAACTAACTAAAAACTGCTAAACTCCTATTTATCGGCTTCAATTTAAGGAAAACCTTGCTCAAATGCTTTAAAAGACGTTCAGGGGAAAACGTTGATCAAAAAGAAATGTTATTATGGGACCAGGTCAGATGGCTGTTGTTGTTATCAAAGTTGTTTAGTGATATCACAGTTATTTACTGTCAACAGGCAGTTCTTGTGAAAGCTGCCATCACTAGTGCTGTCAAAAAAATTGATCAAAAAGAAATGTTATTATGGGACCAGGTCAGATGGCTGTTGTTGTTATCAAAGTTGTTTAGTGATATCACTGTTATTTACTGTACTGTCAACAGGCAGTTCTTGTGAAAGCTGCCATCACTTGTGCTGTCAAAAAAGTTGATCAAAAAGAAATGTGACTATAGGACCAGGTCAGATGGCTGTTGTTGTTATCAAAGTTGTTTAGTGATATCACAGTTATTTACTGTCAACAGACAGTTCTTGTGAAAGCTGCCATCAATTGTGCTGTCAAAAAAGTTGATCAAAAAGAAATGTGACTATAGGACCAGGTCAGATGGCAGTTGTTGTTATCAAAGTTGTTTAGTGATATCACAGTTATTTACTGTCAACAGGCAGTTCTTGTGAAAGCTGTCATCACTAGTGCTGTCAAAAAAGTTGATCAAAAAGAAATGTGATTATGGGACCAGGTCAGATGGCTGTTGTTGTTATCGAAGTTGTTTAGTGATATCACAGTTATTTACTGTCAACAGGCAGTTCTTGTGAAAGCTGCCATCACTAGTGCTGTCAAAAAAGTTGATCAAAAAGAAATGTGACTATAGGACCAGGTCAGATGGCAGTTGTTGTTATCAAAGTTGTTTAGTGATATCACAGTTATTTACTGTCAACAGGCAGTTCTTGTGAAAGCTGTCATCACTAGTGCTGTCAAA
>JAOBYE010727376.1:0-10159 GCA_025403585.1 Parazoanthus swiftii | reverse complement strand
GGGGGGGCAAAAGTGGTCGCATGGATGTCAGCAATTGATATCTTTCTTGATATTCTTGTAATAACTACATGCCCTTAAACTCAATGTAAAACAAAATTTTTTGAAACTTTTGCATAACAGTGATTTTTTTACTACAGCAACGCCGTTTTCAAAGTCATGTTTTGACTTTTAAACTAACTTATCTGTACATTAATAAAATGTTTGAAACAAGTTTTAATTCTTAGTCTTAAACTCATATGTGCGACATTTTTTTGTAATATAATCAACAAGTGACATGTGACGTTCTTAAGTGTTAGTGTTACACCATACGCTGTATATTTCTAAGAAATCCAAGATGGCCGTCATGCGTTTTTTTGAAGCTTCTCCTGGTAAATTGGACTTTAAAGACGTTACAAAACAAAGGGTAAAGGTATTGAATTGTACTACTGGTATTTACTGCAGGGACTTTGAGTTTAATATCAACTACAATTTATGGTAATGTGAAGTTTAAACATTTAACTTTTTTTCCCTAAAAAACGTAGTTTGCAAAACTGAAGTTCTGTAAAATAGTGTAATTTAAATTAATCTACAAGGGAAGTTAGTTTATCAATTTATAACGTTTATATTTTTTTTCGAAGATTCTGGTTAGCAAGATTTGTTAAACTGCAACGTTGGAAAATCTAGTCGGGTACTAGTCGTGGCACACTGATGACACGAGGCGTAGTTTATTTTTCACAAGACTCTTAGTTTTATCGGGCTTTACAAAACGAATGCTACGTGGAAATTTAAGGGAAGTTAAAATTGAGCTATGTTGAGATAATATCTAGCGGTTATACATGCGGGGTCAAATCTCAGCACTAAGAGTTGCAGTAGTTTTGTGGTCGACTTTCGGTTGCTGTGTTTGACACCTCGGAATAAGGAAGGTAAAAGCTTGAAGGAGAAGCCACGCAAAGAGAGGCATTTCCACAAATAATTTTGTAGTATCTACAACAAAACTTGCTGTGTTGTAATCCATTGGCCTGCCTAAGCTACTTATTATTACTACTAGTAGGCTAATGGAATGCTACCTATCTTGTAAAATGATACAAGTATGGTTAGCAAATTTGAGAACCGCTGTTCATTGTCCGGGTTGTTTTCATAAATCACTTTTTTAAGCGAAGTTCGGTAGCTCCTTTTCCATTTCTTAATCTGTTTTCCACTTAGATATATTTTTGGATCCCTTCCTGGCTGCAGTAAGCTTTCTGGATTTATAAGCGCGTGTTGCGATGTAAAAGCACGGACCTGCGTATATCGAGTGATAAACGCCCGCTCACACTATATCGTTACAAGCACTGAATACACTTTAAAAAGCTCTGAAATTTTCTTTCAAACTGTCTCCTCCGAAAACAGTTCGTTCCGCCTGATCAAGTGTTGGCTTTTGAGGAATGTTGGAAAGGGCCTGGAACGAAACCACTTCATTGACATCGGCGTTGGCTGCTGGTGGTGGGAACTGGGGCGGAACTACAGCACTGATACTTGTGTATGCTGGTGCGGAGAGAAACTATCGGCGTTCGGGCCACTTGCACTTTCTGATGAAGCTTAATGTGGCAATAGTAGACAACTGCATAAGTAACCAAGCCTTCTATCATGGCTGTATCGAGTGGTTCTAATGAAACCATAAAATCGTTCAATAAGATCCTACATCGTTGTTCTTACATCGTTAATTTATTCACTTTGTAATAGTTTGGAGAAGAAACATACACACGGACTAGGTTTTAAGTATCTAGGGCTGGTCGAGCAGCAAGGGGTGGGTCAGAATGTCTTAAGATCTGTCAGAGGAGTGAGTTCTGTTTTTTTCAGCTGTATCTAGAATAGAGTTAACATTCTAATAAAATTAATGGCAAACCTACTTCAATAAGCAAAATGATCTAGGCCACAAGCATTTGTCCTGCTTTTTTCGCTATTTGCCCTGCGAAGATAACACGTGATCAAATCTAACAAATAGTAAATTATTGTTGAATTATAAATAAGTATACATAAGTCAGTTCCGAAAACGTTGCCCGATATATATAATTCATGATTTGAAGCAATAGCTGGTCATTCGGGAGGATCCCGAAGAGAAGTTTCGAAGCAAATCGGGAAATCAAAAGTTATTTGCAGAAAAGATATCATCCAAGAAAATCCAAAGAATAAAAACAAAGGAGTCCCGTTTGTGACTTCATACCATCCGGCTTTGCCTAATTTGTCGAGTGTAGTTCAAAAGCATCATATTCTTCAGGGTTCAGAGTGCCTCCGAGATGCTTTTAATGAACCACCTATAAGCCACTTTTTCAATCATGCCCAGAGCAACTTTAGCGCTTCAGTTGGTGGGCTACACGTATTGGAAACATGGCATATGATGTTAAGAAAGAAACAAGATCTATAGTTTTCGAAAGAAGGTAAATGATAAGACCTTTAGTATGTCACAGAATGATGAAAACAGGGGTTGTTACCACCAGCAAAGCCGTTACATTGCTCTGCGCATGATTGAAAGTGGCTTATTGTTGCATTTCGCAAGTCTAAGAGCATTAAACAATATTTCGTTAGAGCTAAAGTAAACAGAGGTACCAGTTTCAAGTGAAGGGCATACCGAGACTCCAGGATGTTTTAAGCTTCACAAAATGAATTGGAAACTTTGCCACGTTCTGAAAGAAACTAATTCGTTTTCGAATGCGGTTACAAAGAGAACGAACAAGATTTGGCAGAAATTTAACTGTAAGAACACAGAAGTAATTTGTTTGCAATTGATAAATTACCAAGATTGTAACAAACAATATGTCGATGAACCGGCACAGCTTTTTCCACTCGACATTATGGACACAAAAGTGACATTCAGTAGAAACCAAATTTGCTTTTGTTCAACCATTTTTTACTGGGCAATTGTTCGTTTTGACATATCTCAACTGTCGACAATGGCGTTGAGCTTCAAAAAGAAAACAGAAAGAAGGTTGGTGGCAGCACCAATTAAGAACGACCCAGCCTTTGGGAATTAATAATCGAGAGGAACTTTTCGCAACTTGGGAGCGCGTTTGCAGGTATATTAGGTGCTGTTTTGCTTTTGTTTTCTATTGTCATTTTTAACCGCCTTTTTGACATTGGGTTCGTCGTTTTTATCCAGCTTCGCCTCGTGCCACTCTAACGCTTCTCTCGTGCTCGCCCAACTTCCCGCGTGCGTCCATAACTCGATAGACGCACGTTTAGCATGGACCATTTCTTAAACAAACTTATTTAATTCAGCCCCGTCCAACGGGACAAAACATTTAAGTCGAGACAGCTATGTTGAGCGAGACTCTAGGCCTTAACCAATACGTATGTCGAGACTTCAATATTTTGTCACAATGGACAAAATTGAATCCAACAAAGACTTTATTATTTCAAACACAACAGCAAGAGGTTTCTTTAACAACAACTTCAATTTTAAGCACTCATCAAAACTACCAAAGGCGGCGCGTATCTGAATTGACCGAGCTTAACGACCGCCAACTACAAGAGCATAAAGAAAATTTAAGCATAGCTTGTTTGTGAAAATTTACAGTTACCTGACAAGTTCATTTGGAAAGGTTTAGTCTCGTTCCTCACTGGAAAAATAAATTTAACTACAAGTGGGCTTCCAGGAGGAGAGCGAAGTGCTTCCAATGTAGAAATAGAGCCTACATCTTTTTCTTCTATTTGGTCTTCGTCTTTGTCTTTTAACAACAATCTGAGCATTGCTTAAACATAACTGGGCACAGCATGATGTTTTCTGTTTACAGTTTTACCCTATACTTAGTGGACGATTTTGAGCCAAGCTCGCAGATCATGTCCACTAATTCGCAGTCGCTAGAAGGGAAAACAAGTGCAATATGCTGATAACTTTTAAGACCTTCTGAGTTCTTGTGTCCATTCACTTTGCACATTTCTGTCTTTAAATACAGGTTCATTTAAAATCTCGACACCAGTGGCACGATAGAGTGATTTATATAAATTTTACTCAGTTTGTACTGTTTCGACAAGTCTTTCGGCTTTCATCCGAGCATCTTTTCCGCAACGTTGCTCTGCAATTTTTGATTTTCCCTTCTTCCTCACAAGTTGGCTTTTCCTTTGGTCTTTGCCATAAAGCATCCAGCCCACTGAACAACAAACATCTTTGCTCTTCGAGCAATTTCTTCCCTAAGCTACCTAAACGTAAATAAAATTTTAAAAAAACTAATAAAACTTGTTTGTTCCATTTAGTCTGTACTGTTGCTCCAGACAATTTGCTAGTTGGTCAATAGATAAGTTATTCCAGTCTTGAACTAATTCTTCATTCTTGTTGCTGAACTTTAGTTATAATCAATTTATTCTTTTATATATATTTCAAAACATGATTATTATCCCTATTTGAAATGTAGGGTATCAGGCAGTACGGAAGAACAATGCAAACTGCTACAAGACCAACACAACTTGTCTTTGTCATAGTCCGTTGTTTCAATGAAAAGTCCTTTTACGCAACATCCCCAGAATTCCGGTTTACGTTCACATTACACAAGCTGCATGTAGAGTTAAACTACACTCTTTTATTAAGAAGAACACTGTTTTTCAGACTCAGGCTCAGTATTCTTAGTTTTTCGGCATTTTGAGGCTGAAAATATTCTTAAAATTTTCTTAGAATACAGGTCAATAGAATATGTCTGTCAGCATAGTCGACTCTTGGACATTTTGGCTTAAAAAATGGTTTCTCACAGAGGTACATCAACAGAAACTAGTATTCCTGACTTCGTTTCTGTTAAACCAAACGGTCAGAGCCACTGACGTGCCGTCAGTGCAGCAAAACCTTTTTAAACCAGCAAGGGCTTTCGGTTCGTGAAAAATGTATTCATGGAATGACAAACACGATGACAAAAGACGACCACATGCACAAAATTATATTCTTAACAAAATCTCAGCGTTTTGAAAATGATTTTTTCTTCTTTAAATTAGATTCAAGAAAACTAAATTCAAACAATGAAATTATATTCAAAAATTAAAATAAAATTATGTTCAAAAATGAAAATGGTAAATGAAATTTCGAGCATTTTTCCCCTTATTATTACTACCACAGAAACGTAACGTCTCGGCATCGCTACTCCGTCACCAGGCACCATTAATAACTTCCAGCAGCATGGAAGAGTCTAAAACACCGTCCGCTGTTATGTTCAAAAATGAAAAGGCAAAAAAACTAAATGAAACCCGAAACATTTTGCCTTCTTATTACTACTACTATAGAAATGTAACTTCCCGATATCACTACTCGCTCCATTGCCGTTATTACTTTAAGTAACATGGATGAGTCTAAAACACCTTCCATTTATCATTAAAATCAAAAAGTCTATTTTAAAGTATTTTATTTCTAAAGAAAGTTCTGCTGTTGGTATTATGGATGGTAATAAAAGTTGGTGCAAAAATGTTGAGGAAGATCAGGGAGACCAGCTGAAAAATGGGCGATTTGGTACTGTAAAAAGCATGCGATTCGCTTCAAAATGGCTGTAGCGTTTGGACTTGATATCAAAGCATAGAAAAGCAAAGCTAACCCATATTGCCATAACCGATAATAGTTTCCCAAAAAACCTTTCCATGTTATTAGCCCGCCACCCCCCAATTTGGGATTTCTTTGAAATATCCAAGTTGTTTGCTTTGAAAGGACATATTGAATTTCAGTACACAAACACTAAAATGTTCGATTTTTCCAAATTTCGTCTTTCATCTACGGTTAATTTCGCCCTAATTCCATGTTATTTCCATGGTTTTCACAACTGCTTCAATAAAACTTCAAGTTAAGGTCTTCTGGTAAATAGTTTGTAAGTTTCCTTGCTGTTTACAAATTCACTCAAACCATTTATTCTGCAATCGCGGTTTATAGTTTAAGTTTTGTGGCATTAGAAATTTGCAGTGTTCCTGAAACATAGAAAAAATGTGTTAATCTAAAATGGTTGTTTTCCCAGACTATTTTCATGCTATAGAAACTTTTAAATTTTTCCGGTGATAGCGACAACATCTTTTGGAAAGAATTCAATGTTCGAGGGCATTGGATACGCGTGGTTTCAACTGCACTTGAAGTGCACTTCGGCAATTTTAAACTCGACAAGATCCCATATCAACGAAGGAGAATTCAAATGCACTTGAGAGTAACAATTTTTTCCGTTCACACTCCAAGTGTGTATCAAGTGCACTTAGGGCCTCTAGTGTGGACCGGCCTAACAATCAAGGCTAAACAGGCTCTTTTTCAGTTTGTTATGTTCACATATCCCTTTAACCGCTGCGGTCTCTACAGATATATCCTTGCTTGTTATGTCACATACTCCCTTAGCAATGTAGTCTCGACAAACATAAATTTGCTTGTCATGTATGCAATAATTTCGCCTACGCTGCAGCCTTTAGAAAAGGACTTCTTCTCGTTTGAATACTAATATACTACTTCAGGCACATTCTTTACCGTCAAGTTTATACCTGCCATGCATACAACAATATCGCTTGGGATTGGCTGGTTCGTCTAACTTAACCTGAGGTGGATTAGTCGATTCTTGCGACTCAATAGTTTTAAAGATCTCGATAAGTTCGGCCGATATCATACTTCTATACCTCGCTCTGTGGTAAGAGCCTTTTGCTCTTTCACGGTTTGCATTTTGAAAACAATTTTTACTTCTTTAAAATATATTAAAAAACAAATTCAAAAAATAAGATGAAATTAAGTTGTATTCAAAAATTTAAAAAAATTGTCTTCAAAATTGAAAATGTAAAATGAAATCGAGAGTATTGATTGCCCTCTTATTACTACTTCCACAGAAACCTAACGTCTCGGCTTCGCTACTCCATCGCCATTATTACTTCCAACAGCATGGAGAAGTCTAAAACACCATCCGCTATTCCAGCTGACAAAAACGAAGGAACCGTACAACCAACGACCATCACCAGTCTTTTGGTATCTCATGGAATGTGTCAGGGAATGATGGCTGCAATTAAGCTAGGAATCTTCGAACACCTCGGCAAGAGGAAAAATGGTTGCACGGCCGAAATGATTGCCAATGATCTCTCGCTTAATGTGACATCAACAACTGTTCTTTTGGACGCTTGTGTCAGCTTGAATTTGCTAAATAAGGAGGTTCCAAATGGAAACATGTCGCTCGCCAAGTACTCAAACACACAAGAAACAGAGCAGTTTCTTCTTCGAGAGAGTTCGAAATCCCTTGTGAAATATCTTGATCTTTGTGTGACACAAGGGAATGCGCAACTGACAAACCTAGATTATGCCGTTAGAGAGGGATGTAATCAGTGGCAACGCTCCTTCAACATGCCGTCTGATGAAATATTCAACAATTTGTACGCAGATGAAGCGAAATTGATATCGTTTGTGTCAGCCATGGAAGAGTATACTGAGCAAGCTGCCAAATGGTTTGTAACAGCATTTGATCTGTCACAATATCGTCACATGTGTGATATCGGAGGTAAGTAATTGTTATCTAGTATAGCCGATGGCTAGAAGTGCTGCCGTACACTTAGGATTGTTCAATGTTGGGTTTCGGCAAATCTTATTCATCTGTTTTCTTAATCAAAGGGCTCTATGAGCTATGTCATCCGATTTCACCTATAATGCCTCCGTGTTTGGTTGTGAGATATATTTGCCTGTCTTATAATAGAGTGAGAAAATGAGATCAGGATCATCGTTTGAAAATCGCTAGAAGAAATTCGACATGATGCTGTCTCTCCTGATTTGCCATTTTAAACTCTACTTAACCTTTGCGCCGCTCCGTGTAAATCTATTTGACCCGACACTCTGAGTTTTGCATAATTTGAAAAACCGCAATATTCCCAGTTACCGCTGACTACAATGGCCACAGACTCATTTCTGCAGGGTTAGCCTCGACTTGGTCTAATATACAAAAAAACCAGCGTTTAGCCTCCAACAATACAAAGAACTGTAAATAACTCATATCTACAACGGTATTTATGTATATTCAAGACCAAGTCGAGTCCTGCAGAAATGAGCCTGTGGTTATTGTAGTCAGAGGTAATACGAAACTGGTCTATAAACCTTTCGGGAGTGATCGCCTGTGCAGTCATGCGTTCCGCTTGTTGTTTTTTATTCTGTGACGCGATTGTTTTTCTTTCTGGAATACCTTGTTTGATAAAACAGCAGTATCAATTTTATCAACAATAATGCTGCTTCCACCCGAATAAAAAATAAGACAAAAAGAGAGAGAATGTTACTGACATCACACGGAGTTGTAGATTTCACATCACGTCCCAAGATCTAAGCGCATACAAGTTCTGACCAGAAATGAACCAGATTGTTGTTACTACAAAAATTTCGACGGGAATCTAATCTTTTACGAGCCTGTCTGTTTTTTTTATAGTCAGTCTTGTTTAACCGACATTTTATTCTGTAAAGTCTGGTTTTCACTAGCGACGCAAGACAAGCGCAAGAATGTGAGTTTAAAATGCTTTCTGCACGCCTAGGATATTCTCATTGACAGAAGTGCACGTAGAAAAATAAACTTTTCATAATGATAAAAATAGTGAATCAAACGGCCTTATAACTATTTAGGAAGCGAATGGCACATTAAAACAAAACTTCTATATATTACTTGCTGAATTTTATAAGTCTAAAAAACAACATAAACAAGAAATGTGTTTGGTTTAAAGCATTTTAATATTCCAAAACCGTTCTGGGATTTTGATTTATAGATACACTAGAAGAGTTTCATAAACTCGATACTAATTGCAAGTCTCCTAGTTTGTTTTAATTTTATCATCCACGCGAATATTAACATTTATTCAACCTACCAGCAAGCAACTGAATACAGTCTGAACTCGCATGATTTTCTTGACATGACAGAAAAAACATTGATTACTCAAAAATCAAAGTACCTATCACGAAGGTTGGATAGTCTTATTGCTCCCAAACAAGTGCAAAAGATAAACAAATAATCTCCCAACCTTTGAATCCTAGAGGCAAGATAGTTTCCTGGTCTTCTTGGCGCCTTGAAAACCAGCAAATATCCCTCCAGCAGAGGGATATTTGGCCGACGTCTGTCAAGTTTTCACAGGAAAATACGAATCCAAAATGATGTTTGGCGAGAATTTAAACGGAGCCCGCGCTGCATAACCAGCGGTTACGAATAGAACTAACAGCAAGGAATTGTGGTTAGCCGCAAGGAATTGTGGTTAAAAAAGGTGGCGAAATGCATCCATATACTGATCTAGAGTCTGCTGCTTTCGCTTCGCGGGCCCAGGCCCGCTTCGCTGTCGCAGCAACAAAACATTATGTAACGTGAAAATAAAATAAAAATCATACCGAGCAATGCTTGGGTGTTTTGTCTATTTATTTTTGAAAAGTAAATCATATATTGTGATTCCTTCTGTATGGCTTAAGGTAATTTTTGAAACAAAGCAAAAACTGAAAAACAGAATTGTGAAACACTGGGACTGCAAAACAAACCTGTGAAACAAAGGTGCAAGACAAAACCGGAATTTCACGATACAAGAGAAAAATAATACGAGATCAAGATTAACTGGTTTTACTTAAGCTCAATTCTTACGTCGCTTTACAGACAAAAATTTATCAGACGAATAAACAGCTACGCGACAAACCCTAGCCACACCTAATTTTTAAAGTTACTTTTTTAAAAAGATGGTGGTTTGAAGTAAGCCAATCAAATCTCTATATGGTTACTTGTGAGACAATGAAAGTGTGTCAGACAAACATTTTAAATAAGTCTGTCAGCAACAAGGACTCTTGATTGGCTACACGTATCTGGAATAAATGTAGCGAAATCTTAGCAGTAACAACTGATGCCATCAAACGTTATAGTTGTATGGACAACATGAAAACAGTAATCAACAAACACAACATGAAAATAGCAAACGCCGACAACAACACCAACGCAATCACCGGAGAACAATACAACTGCCGTAAAAAAGACCAATGCCCGCTAGACAACAAATGCCTGACTTCCAGTGTAATCTACAACGCACAAGTCACAACTAACAACACAACCAAGAACTACATCGGACTGACAGAAGGAACATTCAAACAGAGATTCTCGCAGCACAAATCTACATTTAAACACAGAAAACACATCAACAGCACCGAGCTTTCAAAATACATCTGGCAACTACGCGACAAAAAACAAGATTTCAACATCAAATGGACAATTATTAGCCGTGC
>JAOBYE010727365.1:0-10160 GCA_025403585.1 Parazoanthus swiftii | reverse complement strand
CCCCCCCCCCCCCCCCCTGCGCTCTTTCTCCCTTTACAAAACTTCTGTAACCACCCGTTGATGTTCGTCACTCTACTTCTGTTTTCCTCGGTTGGTTAAGACAAGACTGATGTAAGCCAAAATTCGAAACCCAATTCCGAGTGAAAACAGCGCCAAGATGCACACCCAGTAATTCCTGAGGGTGTAGCCATTCCTATTGGCTACGATGTTGACCAGGGGGGACAATACTCGTGGATGTCGTATCGCCTCCTTCTCTATCAGTGCCTCCAGGTACCAGCGGCCGAACGACAGGTTGTAACACGCGGGACCGATGAAGATGTACTTATCTAAGGAGCACAGTGTCGGGGAGGAACCTTGGAGATAATAATAAAAACATTATTTAGGCGGTCTGTAAGGGGAAGAGAGAGGGTAGAGAGGTAGGGGGAAGGGTGAGGGGTCATCTTTTTTAAATTACATCGAAAGAACTGGGTACATCGTGAACGCTTTGAAAGCTTAAGTTCTTTTATTAAACAATGTATGAGAGGGAGTCTTTTTACTCCCAAGCCTCCGCCCCTGATTTTCCAAACAGCTAGGAATTAGCGCATACCCTTTGGCCAGTCAATTAGCATGTGAGCACCTAAAATTTTTTGTAAAAGCAATGGTCAAATTGCTGATGTTGGCATGGTAACAAATGCAAAAATTCAAGTTTGCGGATTTCGACGGTCATCCTGGGTTTTCGACTTTCGAGAATTTGTTTAATTTTGAGATATTTTATTGGAAATGGTTAAAAGCGTCATTTTTTTGGGCTAAAACTGTGAAACAGCTAGAACGAAGCAACAAACCGCAAGTTAACAATCACTCTTAAGAAAAAAAATAACAAACTCGTGAAATTAAAAAAAATTACAACTTTTGTGACTTACGATATTTATGTCTTAAAAGACGACATCATCTAATCAAAAAAATGTATTTACATCGTCTAAAACAGCAAGAAAAGAGAGTGGTAGGGGAGGGGTGGGGCAGGAAGTTGACCACGCTACTGAGAGCTTGGTCGAACTTTTAACCCCTTCCCTTAGCGGATAGTTTGTAGATTGCCTTTTGGATCATCAAAAACAGAAATCGCAGGAGAAAGATGGGAGATATGTCCTATCCATTGACCTAATGATTATACGTACCTGATAATAATGCGTTGATCAACACATACACAACAGAGGCCATTTGTGAGTTCTTGGGGTTGAAAATGGTGGAGAACCAATATCCGGTTCCGGTACAAGCGAACTGGGTTGCAAGTGTAGCCACGTAATGGTCCAAGAAATACGCTTCAGGCCACAAGGAAACAGTGGAGTAATGAGTTTGTATGCTATTCATAAGCTATCTAGTTATGCGGGCTAGTCTTAGCAAACAAATGCCAAAACAAAAGTTAGAACGGTCGTTCATTTAAAACTAAAACTATACCGACGGGCTGCTGCAATTTCTATGATGATTGATGACTAATACTTTAGTGTATTAAAAAACTAGAGAGAATACCAAAAACTTTTGCGGCAAAGAATTGGCATTAGGGAAATAACTCAGAAGGTAAGGGGCGGGGGGGGGGGGCGCCCCTGTGATGTTCCATTAAAGAAAAAAGTTGGCCATTTGGCATGTAAAAAACAATGGTCTGGTCTATTAATTTCCATGGCAGCAATCAAACTTTAATTGGGAGATGTTGCTATGGGAAGAGTCATGGCATAGCATGTCCGTCAACTCTTAGCTACCATCTTCTTCGACAATTGTGTCTTTTTGCAAAATTGCAGCAATGAATATAAGACATGTAGACTAGCTCAATTAGAAAACAATTCAAGAATAAAATGGAAATAAAAAGAGCAGGATTGATTCTACCAAAAAGTAGCCCTTTTGCTTCAAACTTTAATCTGCATACTAATTCTTCATAAATTCTAAGTTATGGTGTCATCAAATCAAATTAAAAAGATGTGTCCTTAATTGAAATACAGGAGCTGCTCTTCCATTTTAGTTATAATACTACTACTACTAATAATAATAATAAAAATAATAACAACAACAACAATTAACATAACATTAATAATAAAGATAATAATAGTAGTAATAGCAAAAGTAATAATAATAATAGTAATAATAATAATAACAACAACAACAATAACATTTATTCACAAAATCATTGCGCTCAAACTAATTGTGAAAACGTATTGCAGTATAAAGTTCATTTAAGGCTTTGCTTTCAGTCGGAAAACCTTTGGGGAGGCGTAAATTTGGTTTTCGTGATTTTGAGATATATTATTGGCAATAGTAACAAAAAACATCAAGTTATTGGCTATGAAATAAATGGACGAAAACAACAAATATTTGCTATCATTTTGAACAAAAGAAATGACAAGTTTCCAAAGGGTGTACATACACAACTTTCGTAATTAACTATGGGTCACTAACAATCTTTATTACTTATGTTGCGCATTTTAACATTAAAATATATGATCAAATACGCATTACAATAAAAACTCGAAAAAAAAACAATTATATTAAAATACGACGTCATATATTAATGTGTCAAAAGATGTGTTGACATTTAAGTAACAGTTGTGAAAAAGCGTTTTGCAATTATTCAAACGGCACGAAGTTGAAGTCTAGGGGACGGTTCAAATAAAGCCCCCCCCCTCCCAAAGAAAAAAAAGCTTTCTAGGGTTAAGGAAAAGGTTAGGGCTTAATTGGCTCCAGATAGACAGCTTTTAACATTACGCAATAACAGCTCTTGCAACGAAATATCGTTAGCTCCGTACCTCTGGGTGACGTCAGAGTATACAACAAGCTCAAGTAGACCATCGGAGTTACCACTATGATGGGCAGCTGAGCAAAATTGACAGCCACAAAGTAGCTGAAACGGTTTACACCAGAAGCACTTTCCCTGTTCCAAGAAAACCAAAATTTGTTTACAATGATTTATAAAAACTACATCTTAAATGGCTGATCTATTTTCCTACAACAACACAAAGTTTAGTCTTAACAGGTGAGGGGACAAAAGAAAAAGAAAGCTTGAGCCTTGCAGTTGGTGTGTGTGAGGACAACGGCGAGTTCATGTATTGTTTCGTGAGTATTTTAAACACGCATGCAGTTCATTGTATTCTTAGATAAACCAATTGTTCTCCGCAGTTGTAGTGGACGTTTAAGGTCCTGTAACCTGTAACCCACTGCAATCTGTATATCTGAGTCTGCCTGTAAACTATACCACGAGAACCAAGAACCAGAGAACCACAAGAACCAGAGAACCACAAGAACCAGAGAACAGCGAGAACCAGAGAACCACAAGAACCAGAGAACAGCGAGAGCCAGAGAACCACAAGAACCAGAGAACCACAAAAACCAGAGAACCACAAGAACCAGAGAACAGCGAGAACCAGAGAACCACAAGAACCAGAGAACCACAAGAACCCGAGAACAGCGAGAACCAGAGAACCACAAGAACCAGAGAACCACAAGAACCACGAGAACCAGAGAACCAATTGAACCAGAGAATCACAAAAACCAGAGAACCACAAGAACCACGAGAACCACGAGAACCAGAGAACCAATTGAGCTAGCATGTCGATTTTGTTTATCAGTTTATCAGGTGTTTCTACTGCATTGAATTGCGAACATATTGCAGTTGTGACGTCAGCTGTGGTTCGTACACGGGAGATCAACCGTGAACACGAACTCCAGCCTGACCAGAGTGATGTGTCTCTGAGCAAGGCATTTCCCTCGACTTGCTCTAGTCAATTCAGCATCTGCTGGGGGCTAACCTGCGATGGATTAGTGTCCTGTCCAAGGGGAGTCTTAACACGACGGAAACCGAAGATAAGCTTCGGCTTATGAGCCACTTGGCTTGGGGAAGGACCTATTTTATAGTAAAAAACCTTGCTGGATGATTTGTTGGTAGCTGTCAATGACTATTGTTTCTTCTCCCTCACCTTTCTGTATACCTGCTACAGAGTTGTGCCGCTAATAATCATATGGCACTATTACTGTTTCTTACCTCCAAAACTGAGTTCGATGATTCCCAAAGCACCTTAAGGAAGACAACATTGCAGTAAGTCCAATGGCCAAGGCGCTGAGTGTTTGCATCGACACCATTGATTGAAGTGAGATCTAAATTAACAGAAGAAAGAAACTAAATGCATTACATTCGTGTGGAATATTAAGTTGTTTAAGTGTGTGCGAGTTTAGCGCAGCTGGTAATATCTCTCACAAGCAGAAGATCTCTGGACTGGTCAAGGGTTGAGCTTTGAGCGATTTACTTCTTTCGCCACAACGTCCGTGGACAGAGACGTTAAGCTTTGGTCTAGCCTCTCGACATTCTATCGCGAGACTTCACTCGCAGTTTATAAATAGTGATATGTTGATCATTTATACAAAAAACCCATCTTCTGCCACGAGTTCAATTTTATTTCGAGGTATTTTACGCTTAATGTTCTGTCCTTTGGCAAAGAAAGAGTAGGAGAATTCCCAATTAATCACGCAGTCTGCCAACCTGAAAACTAAACCGAATTATTCATTATCATATTTCATTTTATTGTGAGCACTTGGGTCATTACTTCCCTCCTGAATCATTTAAATAACAATTTCAACTCATTTCTCTCTTCAAAATTTTTAGAACTCAATAACATGACAAATACTTAGTCCAACAGTCGCCTTTTCTTGATCCAAGTATAGAAGTCTTTACTTCCTTTATCTCGGAGCGTACAAAGCCTTAAGAGTCTTACCAGACAACAAAACAAGCACCCTAAGGTGCAACTGACGCCGGTCCAACAATCCAACTAGTTAAATATAAGATAACGTGATTAGATTCCCCTTTTTACCCTGGGACCCCATAGATCACACCTCTTTTAATACCTTTCAGTGCTCAGTACAACAGCTATTTCATCCTTAGTCGCAATTTTGGTTTCTATTCTTGTCTCAGAGTTCAAACCCTTGAACACCAGTAACCAATACCAGAAGCTGTTAGTCGAACCCTCCCTCTGTAGTACTCTTTTCTCCTCCTCCCCGATGTACACTATCTTGAAATTTCTTTTTCTTGCTTCACGGGTGCAAAACCCATGAATACGTACAATCAGTCGAAACCAAAAGCATTTGCTCTGACCCTCCCTCGGTAAATGTTACAAAACCCTCTTTCAATAATAATCTTAACCCTTTTTTCTGCCTCAAATAGAAATTCGTGAAATTTACAACCAGTACTAAAGACACTTGGTCCAGTTTCCTCACCTAACCATGTATTTTTCCAATATTTTTTCCAATCTCAGCTCATTCTAGATCTGTTACCTGTGAGTGTAGAGCCCCAAGAATAGCACCGGCCAACATCACAAGTACTTGGTCTATCAAGAGCGATTGCACAATGCGGATTTGTAGACGAACTTCGCGTCGTAGAAAGGTCCATAACTGCATGAAGAAGTTGGGCATCTTCCTCCTGCGAAAAACTGCAGAAATAAAAGAAAACTTAAATACGAAGAGTTCGTTCTTATTCAACTTAAGAAAACAAATTTTGAAAATTCATAAAGTGATTGCCAATAATGACATAACCGACCTACCAAGAAATATTGCGACTGATACAATTACCCATATTTCTTAGCGCACGAAAATCCAATAACAATGCTTGTAAAAAAGTACAGAAATGTAATAAAAAACGTATAAACAACGTTTTGATTATACAGGGATGAAAATGGCAAAAGTATATGGCTTTCTCTAAGCCTACAGGCTGTGGTAGGTTTGCAAGATATTGCGGTAAAATGTACAGCCTCCATCTTTATCGGTACAGCCAATTGTGCGATTTAAAAATTATTGATAGATATTTTTGATAAGGAAGAGCTTACCAGGTTGACTTGACTCGTGGACTTGAAGTTTTTCCTGATCACATTCTCCAGTTGGTTTAAAACTCTTGAGTTCCACTGAATCGATGTGTTGTGAATCTCTTTCACTGTACTTCCTGAGTTTTCCATCTACAATTTCCACATCAACACCATCACTGAGAGCCCCGTTCTCAATTCCTTCATTTTGATCTATATCATCAGAGTTCCCACCATCTCTCTGCATCTGATACTGTTTGTATTCCTGAAACAGTTGATTTTTGTCAAATCCTTCACTTTCGTATACACCACCTATAACGTCCATGTAGAAATCAGCCGGGTTAACATTCGTTGGTTTTTTAAATCCTAATTTTGCGAAGTAAACGTCGGCTTCGTCAACTCCTCCTTGGAACACAGTTCTCCCGCCTGGACCGAGGAACAACAGGTTGTGAAACATACCTGTACGGGGCGGAAAACAAGGGAGTGCAGGTGAGACTCAAACTAAGGTTACTGGACATAATTAGGAAACATTTGAATGCTTGTACACTACTGCAGGCGACATGACATCAGGTCTCGGTGGTAATAGCTGATAATTCCCAAATCCGGTATGATTGATATACCTTACCAGGAGAGTTAGCACGTGAAAATGTCTCTCATTGAACCTCTTTCCTATAACAACTCATCAGATCGAATACAACTAAAAATTTTTTTCTATTTTGCGAAAAAGCTGCTCGTTAGGTTTCATGACAGATATTTTACCACTAATTAAATATTGAGTGTTAAAACTGATAACTGACGAAAGGAATGAAAAATAACCGAATTTCTGAAAACGAAGGGGACTTTTGTAAAGCTCATCCCATTCTAGTTGCGAAAAAGAAGAATAAAACCTAACTTTTTGCCACTATTTGCACAGTATCTCACAAACTTTGACTTCAATAAACTCTATTATCCGAAAAGTTACGAATTTTCTACACTTGGAAATAAATAAAAGAGTTAAAAACAGACTGAAATCATACAAGTTTTATCTTGAAAATTGCCATGGCAGCTTGGTTTGTTTTTACTTGCTTGGTTTTTAAGAATTTTGACTGTGAGCGATGTCCTCTACTTGTACTCAGTAATAGCATTCCCATTGCTTGTAGTTATATCTCCGTTTGTAAATACTTTATTGTCTTTTATTCTCAGCTTTACTTTATCAAGAAAACTCTTCCATTTTGTTATATTTGATGAAAAGGGGGTAGATTTGATCGGTCGTAACTCTTTCCAAAACAACTCCTTTTGTTATATTTTTGGAGTTCTCCTATAACGGAGAGAGTTGAAAAAATCTATATTCATTTCCCTTTCCGAGAGACAACCTTAGGTTGGAGCTACATTTCGTATCGAAGTTTCAGCACAATTGCGTCTTAACTAACGGATATCAAATATTGAGTTAAAGCGACACAGTCCCGTAGTTGGAAAAGATTTACAAACATTTTAAGATTTTTTGAAACAAATTAAATCAAAAGAGATTAAGGTGAAGTTATAATTTTGTTGGAAATTTTAAATTTTGGAGATAATATCTATAGAACGAACGTAATCTTGTTTCCAACCTCCTAATCACAAATTATATTCTAATCACTACTTAAATACCGCCATTTTGAAAAATACCCAGAAGGCTCTGGGCACGAGGTTGCTTAAATATGACAAGCTGACTAGAGCTCTCTCTTAATCTTTTCTTTTGAAACCGTCCAAAAAGCAAGGTCCTGCTTGTCACCCAAATCCCAAAGGGATCGTACTTACTGAAAATTTCGTATCGCGGCTGATGAATGACGCACATCACGGTCAACCGTCCTTTCTCTGCTACGGCCTTGAGAGCGTTCATGACAGCCAGACTAGATGTACTGTCCAGACCACTGCAAGCAAGAGTTATTAACATCGGGTTTTTCTTTAAAACGTATTGAAAGATCGGCCCGCTATCTCGATTCTCTCGCTGCTTCGAAGAGAAACTGATTTACGTCGGGATTAGCCGCTGTCAGCTTAAGTTTTCCCGAAGAACGCAAGGATGTTTAGCAAAATACTTGTTCTATTTTGAAAACGGCCTTGAGGCAATCATAAGCAGTGACGTAAGCACAAACGCAAGGGGCAAATGTTTATGTTATATTTCCAAAACAAAGACAAGTGCAAGTATTTAAAGGAGTGTTAACACTCAATGTACGAGTTTTTGAAATAACTTCTCTAACGAGTGTGCCTCAAGAATATGCTGGTTGAGAAACATTTATCCCATGGATGGGTTTGAAATTGGTTCAAACACGGACGTTACTAAAACCTGGAACGGGGAACAGGGAACGGGGAACAGGGAGCGGTCAATATGAGTTGGGGAACGGTCAATATTTGCACACCTGCAGCGATGCTTGACATTCTCAATTGTTCAAATCACCTAGTTTTCGAAGAATTTGTTGATTCTCACACCTTCAAACTTCATATTGACCGTTCCCGACTCATATTGACCGTTCCCCGTTCCCGGTTTTAGTAACGTCCTTCAAACACTCAAACGAGTGTCTGACACAGTTTCAAGACTCATCCACCTGACCAAATGTGGTACGCTGATTGGCGAAATGTCACGAATAATTAATGAGTTTGGGAATGTTCTTGCGACATAAAACAATAGGTTTACACGTGGAAGTGCACCAGGTTTAGCATCTGATCACCCTTAAGCAAAACATACAACGTGAAAAGTACGTCTTCGGGTTTTGTAGACAACGGGAACATCGCAAACAAACTGCCTCTATTATTAGTTTAAAACAGTCGGCTGCAGCTCGTGCCAACCAGGTTTTTTTTACCGCAATTCAATAATAAAAACGCCTGGATGACACCCAAACGAGAGAAGTCACAAGAACGTCTATTTTCAGTGGCTGTTTCTCCAGCCGTTGACATCTCGGCTGTTCAAGGCCCTCGTATTGTTGAGTGAAACAAGCAGTTTGGTGCTTTATCCCTTCATAACATGTCTCTAAAAGTTACTGTAGCTTCCTGAATTTTATTGTGGCTGTTTCTAGGTTTTAAAAGCGACGAGTTTCTTAATTGTTTTATTGCATTGAGCAATGTGAGAAAACATTATAGTCATAATATCGCTTACCTGGTCGGTTCGTCTAGAAACAATAGAGTTGGGTCTGCCACCAGCTCCATACCAATATTCACACGCTTTCTCTGACCTCCCGACACTCCCCTGGTTTCCTGTATAAGTAATAATAACAATATTGACATTCCACCTAAACAGTGAAACTGTAAACAATGGAAACAATAACAATGACAATGATAATTCAACAATATTAATAACAGTAGAACTACTACTACTACTACTGCTACTAATAATAATAAAATTGATATAATAATAATAAAAATAATAATAGTAATAATAATAATAATAATAAAAATAGTCGTTTATCTTTTAACACGGACTCTTGGGGGATTCCTCGTCAATGAGGAGAGGAGAGCGGCCTGAGCTTTTAACTGAGCTAACATAGGGAACACAATGAAACTTGGAGGAAACATACAACTTCTCAATCAGAGCAATTTGAATTATCTTTGGTTTTTATATGACGTCATATGACGCCATTTTGGATGTGGCCATCTTGAGCGCCATCTTGGATTTCTTCATAACATCAAAATAACCTCTTATTTTCTTATTTTGTTAGCAAAAACTACAGTTACACAAAGAAGTTTGGGAAAATTTAGGAAAACTTTGCGGACACGAAAGCTGTTCCTTACTAAATTTTAAGGAAAAGTCACAAAACTTTGGAGTGCTTCCTTTAACGGTTTATTTTAAAGAGGTTTGAATCTTGGTTAAGTGCGTTCTCCACGAACAACCAAACACGCTTAACATCATAATATTTGTGAGGAAAAAAAGTATTAGCGAGATGAATGGAGCACTTTTTATAAATAGTTCCTATTGTCTACGTCAGTTGCATCTCAGAAAGTGAAGGTTGAGAACCTGGCAAATCTATCCACGGAGACCTCATACCTCATCTCCAATCTGTGAATCCTGCACCCTATCCAGATCTAATATTTCTATTACCTGCGAAATCACAATTAATACTTGAAATATTTTAATATAATCATCATAATAGTTACAACATTATACAGTGTTTGCACAAAAAGCACCTGTACTGAAGAAAAAAGTAAGGTAACTGAAATCACTATCAGGCAAAACATGGTTTCGTAATTGCTTTAGTTAAAAGTCATAAGCATAATATCTTGTTCAGGGCCGTAGCAAGCCTTGGAAAACTGGGGGGGGGGGGAACGCCAAGAGCCGAAGGTAGGAGTCTTTTAGGGGGTCCGGGGGCATGCTCCCCCGGGAAATTTTGAAAATTAGTTTGTCTAAAA
>JAOBYE010727354.1:0-10161 GCA_025403585.1 Parazoanthus swiftii | reverse complement strand
CTGGGGAAAGGCGGTACAGCTACGGGGGAACGTCGGTACAATGTACCGGTGTACCGGCCTTAAGAAAAACACTGTCGCTGCCACGTTGTATCAAGTTTCGAGATTGTTCAAAGAATTGCAAGTTTCCTGGTACCCAAATTCACGGAAATTGCAGGTGTTTTACAAATACTTTTGAAAGTATATGTAACAGCGCGAGTGCAAGAAATATCGCAATTGGAATCGTGACAGAAATTGTGTTCTATGCCACGTGGATCATGGACACTTACGATCATTCCATGGTAACAGGGTTTTGCTTGGGGTCCCAGGTGCGATAGGTAGACTGACTCGATCGCTCGTTTTTATAGTTGTAATAACATTATTTTTATATTTTTGTAATCTTAAATTGTTCGATAAAGTTAATTTAAATTGTTATAAAGAATATTTTGAAGATGGTTTATCGTTACTTAAGATCATCCAAGAAGTTTGGAAGACCACTCAGTCGTTTTTGTTTCAGTGTTTGTTGGCTTTTCTGGGTCGAGTATTTCTTTTCACTCCTGTTAACACGAAGCTGAACTAGGTTATGTTAAGGTTTGTAAAAACAAACCGAATGTCAATTTAACTTTTTGTTTGCAACTTTGCTTACACTGAAAAAGAAATCATATCTTGTACTGTACAGTATCTAGATACCTGGTGTGAGTTTTACACCTCCATCCTCCCCAATTCACTCTTAATTCCCCCTCCAGTATTTACATGTAACCTCTCCTCCACTCCCACGTTACTGTATAAAATGTCGCCGTCTATCCTCCCACTAAACCATCCAGTTCGCAAGAGCTGTTTAAGCTACGTGTACATGTAGCCCCCTCTCTCGTGTTGAACGTGCAATTGAACACTGGCTGAGTAATACTTAAATGCATGTACACTTCTTCTTTCTAGAATGAAGAGAACCCAGAGCTGTTCGAGCTGCCACCTAACAGCCCAGTCAATTTCTCTGATGATGAAACAGACCTGTCACCACCAGCGTCACCGCTTTCACAAGACCCAGGCGTTCCCTTGGCCCCTCCCTCCCCTACTGCCGCGGCATGTCCTCCATCCCCACCCTTCCCCCCATCCCAGGCTAGCCTTCTCTCAGCAGGCAAACGCCTATCTTCTCCAAGTTATATTGCTGCTGTTGCAGATGATGTGACACTCACTTTGCTTCAAAGTTCCGACGGTGCGTCCAGGTATGAAAGTGACGGAGTAGCTAATCTACATACGTTTGACCAGCTCTTTGGTTATGGCTCTTATTTGTCTCGTCACAAAGGTTTATTAAAGCTATTATACTGGGGCAAAGGCTAAATCATGATCTACCGAAACAAACCACGCAATAATAGATTTGTCATGTTGTCTACTTTCAGCTTAAATCGATTTATCAAAAGTCGTGATTTTAATAACAACAGCGTTTATGATAATAATAATAATGATAATGATAATAATGGTAAAAACAATATCTTTATTTAGTCACTGTAATCTTCAGTCTACACTGGTTTGCAGTAACGTTGTAAAACTAGAAACTAATAACCTTACTAATTAACTGTAATGTTATACTGTAACTACTGATCAATAAGTGCCAGCAAAACACCAGTTAAATACTTGTGAATGAGAACCTACAAGTTGATCTTACGATAGGACTAGTTCTAATTCTGTAAATCTACTTATTGTAATTTGTATATTTTATTTAATGCGTAATATCAGAGACATGTTTTTTCGCAAAGTATATAATAAAGTTAATACTGTTATTATTGTTATTATAAATGCTGGCCGAAAGCATTTTTTAAAAAAATCTTCTTGTTTGGACTGCAAGTTTAAATAGGTCGGCAATTGCCATATTGTTGTCCAAATATTAAAGGTGATGTTACACGGGAAGACGATTTTTTTTCGCGCAACATTGATACATTAAAAATTGGTTATGAGTTTTAGCGCTATTTTGTTGCGGCAACGCATTGCAAGTTTTTGAATGGTGTTCAAACACTCCTAACACTGTTATTATGTTGCCGGCAAAAAAATCGTTTGTTTTACCCTGTTGCACTACATCGATTTCTCGCGCAACAGTGTTGCGTCAAAAATCGTACTGTGTATCCTTGAAGAAAGAACATGTTGTAAATCATGTAGTTTTTTTTAAAGATATTTAGGAGCTGAAGTTATACGATAAAGCTGTAAGTTGTACTGAATGAAAAGGCTCTATATTTTAGCGTCTTTTTTTAAAGATGTTTAGGAGCTGAAATTATACGACAAAACTGTTGGGTTGTACTGAATGAAAAAGGTTCTATATTTTAGCGTCTGCAGTGCTAGAACTGGCGACAAATAGATTTCTTCTACTTTCCGATTGGTGACTTGGGATTTGGTTAATTTTAAGTCCTGTTCTTTTTTCGTTCAAAAATTATATGAAATTGTTTGTTATAAATTTATTAAGTACTGGTATCAGGGTTTACGAACTATTTATAGTCTGGAAACTCTGGAATTGGAAAACCCTTCAGACCCGTTAATAATTATACTGGGAAATCATGTCACTTAGAGGGTCTGGAATCTGAGTTCAAATAAAAGCCAGCTGTAAAGTTTACACTTGATAAAATACTTGTAGAAAACAGTTTGAACCAGTTAAGTTTGGAGCTAACAACTTGGTAATATAAGCTTTTGGTGGCGAAGGGGTGTTTCTGAACAGTTTGGAAAAACCTCAAGTTAATCAGGAAAAAGTCTGGAATGTTGCTTACAAAATCCTGTACGAACCTTGCGATTGCATGGCAGTACAAGTAAATACAACATACCTACATGTGCATTTTCACGGTACAATGTATCCAATACTTTTGAATGAGTTCCACTAGCATGCGTGAATTTATATATTAAAGGTTTGCTCTTTATAGTAGGTGGCATCCTCTAATCACTGCATTTTTACCCAATGTAGGAAATCCTCAGGGGGAGACACAAATGATAAAGACCTTGCTAGTCATCCATTACTACAGCCACTGGCAAAACACGTACGTTTTAAATTAACCAGTAACAAAATGATTGGAGGATTGATCTGTGTTTGCCTAGTTAATCAAGTTAACCTATGTAAGAAATATATCCCGTCAGCAGAAAGACAATAAACAGATATAGCACCACGTAAAACGGCAAACGGAAGGAACGATTTGGCTAATAAATTTTTTTGTTGGTCTAGACGGCATAGTAGCCGTTATTTTTTTTTCAGCAACTTCTTTTGTCGGTCCTTTAGCGATGATAGGAAGTGTTTCGCGGTTTTGGCAAGTGTTACTGCATAAACGTTTCTTTCTCATTTCCAATTTTGCCATTTGCCGTTTCACGTAAACGTATACGTTATCAATTTTGCTTGATTTTTTTTAGATGTCCATCTCTGAACTCAAAACAAAATTGCAAGAAGTACAGATCCTTCAGAGTAGTGTTATGGACGACATTTGTAGCATGATTGACAAAATCGATGTGGAACAGTTGAACTGCATTAAGGAGCTTGATGTAGAAAAACTGGGCTGCTCACAGAAACTAAGGTACTGTACACTACACGTAGGGTTGTTTAATAGTTATAGATTGCTTTCACGCAAAATATTGTCCAAAAATACTGCTTTAGGACAAAATATTGTCCAAAATACTGCTTTAGGACAATATTTTAACTGTTTTGTACAGAGAAGTGAAGCTGAAGAAATGAGCGAAGTTTTTGTGCATTAAGGTTTTTCGTGACCCAGCTATTGGATATATAATACTCGAAGAATTTTTAAACTGAAAGTTGAATATGCCTGCCAATGTGGTGTAACCGATGTCGGCTGCAAGTGTGTATATAATCCGCCAATTGAAATGTTTAGGTTTACTTAAAACACTTTTGTTATCATATGCACATTTTTATCAAGATTTTAGTTTAAATTTTGGCAAAGTATAAGGATTTCATGAACTTTAGGAAATACGCTGAGTCACATTTTGGACAAGAGCTAGCGTTTTCTGAGTAATAGTCGACGTTACCATCATCGGTAGAAGAATTTAACTGTTGTTCCTCACCCACTGGACAATGAAAAATATCAATTCCTCACCCATTGCCGACCCCCACTCCCCTTCGGACTCTACACTGTTAAAATATTTTTGTTCCTCTAGCTTTTAATATGCAAACGCATACATTATCAGTACTCCGTAATTTTCATTTTAGAACATGTTTAAACCTGTCTCTTACAGGAAGAGGCTTCGGTGCAAATCAGGAGAGTTACAAGCGTTAATCAAACAGCGTGGGAATGTTAAGCCAAACAACAAAGGTAATTTTGACTGTAATATTATAGAAGATCTCATATTTGAAAGTACTGTTTTGAAGCAATTTTTAGCGTGATCGCTACTTAGATAGAAACTGATGGCCTTCTTATGTAATGCCAAACTCTTGATTGATATCGGTCACAGGAGTCAGAACTAAACTTGCATCTTCTATACTGACACAGCCATGTTTAGTTTTTAAGCGTTCTGCAGCTTTGCTCATAGCGAAATTCTTAATTAGTTGTTAAAAAAAACTGGAACCTTTTTTACTTTACCTGTCGCTGGTCACCAACTCGTTGTTTTCTGTTTATACTCTTCATTTTTGCTAGATTTTGGTGTAGACAGATAAATTAAATCACCAAAATGAAAAGTCTAAAACTCTGCGAATTAAAAAAAAACAACTACAGTCAAAAAAGTTGCCTTGCGTGCAGTTTCAAGTTTTCTGGCTTGGAATTCCGTTGATGACAACCTCGAAACTGAGCTTTGCAAATACACCCTCAAAAGCAGATTAGGTTGCTGTAAGTTGAATATTGATAACGAAACATGCCTGAAAGTGGAGCAAAATCGAGTTAATCAAGAACAGAGACAAGGAAAACTTCAGCCGTGCATTACAATACTACAATACAACACAATATTTTTTATTAGTACCAGTAATTACCATATTTGAAAAATCGAAAAAGGAAAATATAACTAGATATATAGTACAAGCTAACTGTAGTAGCCAGAGGCTAGACGGAGACATTTAGCTGATTTATGTTTGTTGCAATGTTTGTTGTGGGGGATCATCTGCCACTAAATGACTGCGGCAACTTCTTTACCTAAGACTACCGTGCGTAAAAGAAGAAGGGCCTTTTAACTTTTTTTTAAAGAAAAGATGCCATTTCCATTTTATGTGATACCTTAGTTGATAGTTTTTGATTAGCTATAATAATAATAATAATAATAATAATAATAATAATAATAATAATAATAATAACAACAACAATAATATATACCATTCTACATCATTTCAATGGTTTACAAAAATGTGTCTAAAAATGCATACTACATGTAGATAATTTTTTCTTGATTGTGGATGATGTAAGTGGATTACGTCTGTATATTCTATATTGTTTGTAATAAAGACTATTGTTATTACTTTTGTTTCTGTTATTATTGTTGTTGTTGTTAATGTTGTTATTTAACAGATGAGTTGTGACCTTTCTTTACTTTTTTCACAGATCTTAGCATCAGCTGTTTTGCCGATGCCAGTTTACTTGCTCAGACTAGCACGCCAGCGCTATCTGGTAGCCACGATGATCATTCATCAAAACAGACATCTCCATCATTTCCGTGTGTGGACAGCTTCGACGAGGGAGGAATAGGCCTTATGTCGCCAAATTCCAACAATGGGTCCATTACCAATCCAGGAAATTTCAGTCCAGACGTAATTAATTGCAATAGCGCATCAATGATGGAAGACTTCCAGAAATCAAGCACTGCAGAGACATGCAGGTCGTTTGGTGGAACCGGTAACTGTTTGGACAAAGGCACCGCAAATCGCATGAACAATACTTACCCAACCAGTGGAAAAGGTGCGTTGGGGAATTTGGATCGCTTGTTTGAAGATGAAATCGATGGTGAGAGCGATGACGAGTGGGCTAACATTTCAGTGTTGGAGAACGTTTGGAATGGTGAGAGAAGTTCAAGCTCTGCAGTCGGGACGGTGGGAAGAGCACCTCCTGCTAAGGCACTTAGCAGTCCCGTCCAAGCAATGGCTTTTGGAGACGGCAGATCAACCACTGTCACACCATCAAGATCGAGGATAAGGAATGATTCGTCTGACCGTAAGTTGTCTTCTTTTTTTGTTTGTCCTTGTATCGGTAAAGCACCTCTTAATTTAAATTCTTTTTGCAAGCTTACTTTTTGTCAAAGTAGTGCTGTAATGACGATCAATACAAACTTCTTTCAAGATCTCTTTAAGAAGAAATAATAAGCTAGCATCCTCAATTCCTACTGACTTCCTGAAGTAACCGTATCGCTGCTTTATGTGTTTAATGTACTTCCTTTTTAAATGGTATTTATATTTTTGTTCTTTAGTATTTACAATATTGTACGTATAAAGCGACCGTATAATTTGTCTTTTTATAACTAGCAGCAATATTGCCGGTATCACACATTCTCTCTTTGTTGATATGAAGTTGTAGTTGTTGTTGTTAAAGATAGATTTTTGTTTTCTAAAACATGTTCAAGGGAATATGTTGCTGTCGGTTTACTTTTTAACCTTCTGGAAGATACTAGAAGGAAAGAATAATCTCTACTACAAGCTAGGAAAGGTAGTTTTTAGCCGAAACATTTCATTCAAGAAAAAGATGGCACGTTAGATTAACGTATCCCTTTCGTGGTGAACAAATCTTCCTTCGTATAAACAAACAAAAAACAAACAAAGATTATTTATTGAAATTTTCTTATAGACACATGTGTTATCTGGTATCATTCCAAAGCTTTAGTAGCAAATGCAAACCTTTGTTCTAACAGGTGCTACCCACTGATTCACACCTTTTAGGGGAGAAAACACTTTACATGTATTGTTTGACATACACTCTAGATTTAGGGAGGGTCAGCCTGGGCACGAGTGATGTTAGTGCTTCTTTTCTTGCAATCGCTGGATGAAATGCTTTTGGGTTTATTTTGGACAACCTTGTATCGTGTGTTTCTCTATTTCTGGCCCACCGTATTTACTCGATTGAGGCTACGCTCGAACAAGTGCTACCCTCGAGCCAAAAAGCTTAGAAAGCGCCGCCTTCGAATAAGCGCTGCTCCCACCACAACAAAACAATGCAGCACTTAATCGGTGCTTCACAAAAAGAGCTGTTTAAGGGGTGGAACTAAAAAACAGGCACCGTATAACTCAATTTAAACCAGCGTGGTAGTTTATTAATCCCACCAGAGTCAGAGATTTTTTCTCTTTCTCCGTGTGGGCCCATTTCCTTTCGGGGGCTTTCGCTCAGAAGGTATTACTTGTGATATTTGTAGAGCACTTTATCTTATCACATTCATACCACTATACCTGGTAGTTAATTACCCTGATTACAATGTTTTTTTTAATTCCAAATGGCTATAGTTTGCCACTCTCAGATTTAGTTATCTAGTGTTCAACTGACATTAAAGAATAAATGTTTTGTTGTTAACAACCGTTTATTATCGTTAGACGTACTATGATTTTTTGAAAGGACGCGGCGACCTACAGTAGAGAAGGCATGGCAATCAAAACACTGAGAATTTAAAGAACGCCGCGGTGCCCAAGCCAGTCAAAACTATATGTGCTCACACACCCACACCCCGTCCCGCCAATTCCCGCATTAAATGCGATTACAATTTTCGCCTTGCAGCTCAGTTTTCCAAAACAAACTATCCTTTCTCGAGAGAACTAAGGAAGATAGTTTCCCAGTGCTTCAACATCAAGAAGTTGCGTTCCAATCAGCTGGAGGCTATTAATGCCGCTATGTTGCACCATGATTGCTTTGTGTTAATGCCAACTGGCGGAGGGAAGAGTCTTTGTTACCAAGTACCCGCACTGCTTGGCCCTGGCGTTACCTTGGTGATTTCACCCCTGAAATCCCTGATTATGGACCAAGTGCAGCGGTTAAAAAGCTTAGATGTGAGTAAGAATGCTGGTGTTGACAATAGTGGTGATAAAAATTACAGGGAGAGATAATTGAGCAATTTCTTGAGCTTGAGTTTCCCGCATTAGATCATCCAGAAATGGGACTTCAGGAACAAGATGGCTGACTGTCATGGCTCGGTAGATATTATTTTCTATAGTCACGTAATAGTGTTATCCATGGTTATTTATGGTTATCTATAGTTCGTGAGGGTTAAGGTGGGAGTCAGGGTTAGTTTTTTTTTCGTAGAAAGGGGATGAAGTACAAAAAAATGTTGAATGTTGCCAGCGAATTGAGAGAAAGTGCGTGGTGACTCCGGTGTTCGAGGTCCCAGGTTCGCGACTCGTCATGCTCACTTTTCTTCGTTTTTTTTAAAGTTTATTTTTGCTTGACTTTTTTTCAAGTAGGAGTATCAGTTTTAGCTGTTCGCCACTTTGTCCCTGAAGTCGTGTGAATTTAACAAATCCGTCCATAAATGTGACGTAGCTTTATCGTCTCTTATTGTGTTCGTTCAACAAAGCAACTTCAAAGCGTTCAAATATTAAGGTGTTGGTTATTATTGCTGTTATCGTTTGATTAGCCAATCAGAGAGCCGCTTCAAGCACCTGCTGTTCGACCCTAGGGTTGCGGTGCCAGGCCCCTCTCGTTCGTTTTCGTTGGAAGGGTGAAGCCTGACAGTGTGGTCGTTGCACGACGATATGTCGGAATAACGACTGCACTTGCATGTGAGGTTGTGTTTTATTTTCACTTGAGCAACGACGGACATTTGATAGGAACTTAGAGCCACAAATCAGACCACTTTTCTTCATATCTGGAGTCTAGATGTCTGGCTGTCAACTACGAATACGAAACTTGACTATTGAATTACTTGGGTATTTCCTTCCGCAGCTACCAGCCACTCACCTGACAGGAGACCCGACGACACAGGCCGCCCAGCAGCACATCGGAAGGGTTTACCAAGAACTTTCCCGCCGCTCTCCAACTGTTAAACTGCTGTACGTCACTCCAGAGAAGCTCTCAGCCAGCGAGAAGCTGAACTCGTTGTTACAAAGTCTGCACTCGCGAAAACTGCTCGACCGATTTGTCATTGATGAGGCTCACTGTGTCAGCCAATGGGGGCACGACTTTCGGCCTGACTACAAGAAGCTAGCAGAACTGAGGGGAAAGTTCCCGGGGGTACCCTTCATGGCTCTCACCGCCACTGCCACACCTCGAGTAAGGACAGACATTCTGAATCAGCTGAGAATGAAGAACCCCAAATGGTATGGAGCGCTTATAGCTCAGATACTGCTTTAGTATTTATTATAGATAAGTTGCTTTAATAGACATTTTTTAACAATTTGCGAATGAAACCTGTACCACGCACTTTTCGGTTTTGTTAGACTGGAGACTACAGTATATGAATGGGTGTGTCCCAGAGAAGTTCCATACCCTTGGATAAAGTGATCGAAATGTCCGTGGAAGAATTTTAAGGGTATTTCGTGCATTCGGAATCGTTAGAGGGTGGATTTGATCAACATAGGGAATTCGATTGCTTTTTGTTTTGGTATTGGACGGTGAGGTGATACTTGGCTTGCAGTTGGCATCAAGCTTGTCAGTTTCATTTGCACTGTTTTATTTTGAAGTTGAAAATGTTTTCAATTACCTGAGCGCCAGTTGTTTATGTCATAATATCGCTAGCACAAACATTGACAAGTAGAAAAGCAGGAGCCAAGATTTCAGTTATTTGAAGTTGTAATCGTTTCCACACTATTAACTGCGCGCTGTTGTATGTGTCCGTACAGGTTTACCCAAAGCTTCAACCGGTCAAACTTACAGTTTGTTGTCAAGCCGAAAAAGAAGAAAATATTGGAGGAAATAGTTGAGTTTATTAAATCAACTAATGGACATTCTTCGGGAATAGTGTACTGCCTTTCTCGGTAAGCTTTGATCCTTTCTCCTGCTTGTAACATACTCAGCATAATGTTGTACTTGGTGACGAACTTCCTTTTCTCGTTTTTGTGCCCGTGTTATCGTCTTCATTACTATCTTTAACAAGTGCTGCTTTTTCGTAAGTTATCCTCATCATCACTGATCTATCCCATCTGTCATCGTCACTGCTTTTTCATCTGTCATAATCTGATGTTTTATTTGTCTTCATTGCTGATCTGTCATCACTCAGGATCTATCAGATGTCTGTCATACATACATACATACATACATACATACATATATGCATACATACATACATACATACATACATACATACATACATACATAC
>JAOBYE010727353.1:4191-24727 GCA_025403585.1 Parazoanthus swiftii | reverse complement strand
CCGCCAGTTTTCCGAGGCTGGCTACGGCCCTGCCCAGTCTTGATTCGACTGTATGTTTGGGACCATGGATACGTTTTCCATAATGTAATGTAAGCTGTATTACAAATGGCGTAGAGTTCATTATTACAAGCCATAGCACCCACTGTTACAAATCGCTTAAGTTATTACAAGCTGCAGATGCCGCTATCACAAAATGCATAAATTATCACAGAACGCCGCTGTACAGTCACTACTACTTTACCGCACAAATTTAAATACCAAATATTATTTTAAAAACACACAAGGTCCAGATCGAAACACTGAATCCTAGCACATCTGGACGGCTGTAAACACACTTTCGAAAGACCGCTGCAAACGGTCAGTTCTTTGAATTAAATAAAGATTTAGAATCAGCAGATGTCAACGTTTTTTTGAAATTTAGGAATGCTTACGTCATATAGTATATATTATCCAAGTTAGTTTACAACATCCCGTGGAGTATACTTTATACTATAAAAAATACAAACTACTCTATACAGTATACTATGTCTTAAGGACTACAGTGTACATTATCTTACACAATAAACATTATCATATACAGTATACAATATCCCTTGCCTAAGTTCCAAAATTCTTCTGTCTTTGCTTCCAGCAATCTGAAACTCAGACTATGTTCATGCGGTATACCTTACTACATTTATTTTGCCAAACAGCACCCTTAACAGTTAACAAAGACCTGCAAAGTTGTTCTAGGGTTTTAAAAAAATTACCTTAATTAATTCTCTTTACACTCCGCCACTCGGTGAATTTTTCAGTTACTGTATTGTTTCACAATTCGCACGTAAATCGACAGTCAAATAGTCAGTGTAAACATGCAAGAACAAAACAGCACCTCAAAGACTTCATAATTGGTTAAAAACTGTTGCAAACATGATAGCAAAGCTTGTAGCAACAAGAATATAAAAATGGTTAATTGTCCAAATTAAGTACGATGACTTTCTAAGCTAAAAGATGACCTTAATGTTAAAGATGTCTTTAAAAAGAAACTTTACTCAATAATCTTGACGATCAACACAGTAAACATAGTATTGACGTAGAATAACACATTATGTACAACATGGTTTAGTAACTGATCAAGTCTTCCCAAGGAAGCCGCCTTGGGCTGAAATAATAATACTCAACTTTTCAAAGAGTTGTCTCTTTGTCAGTCCGCGATTCCGGGTCGGAATGTGACCGAAGAGGGAGACAACTCTCTCGTCTGCCAAATCGCCGCAAGATTTTACAAATTTGTTCTCTGAAGTCGGGTTTCATAAATGAGTACAAGAAAGGGTTTGCTAACGAGCTCAAGGCGAGAGTGAACGGCGAAATACTGACTAGAAGCTGGGGGATGTATTCCTTCTTACCAATTGTGAAGCAAAACGAAAAATAGAGTATTGGGAACCAGCTGACGACGAACAAAGAAGCCACAGTTACAATTACCCTGGCTACTTTAGCTTCTGTGGACAATCTGACATTATCCCGTCCGCTACTCTTTCGTCTGCCAGTGGCCTGCGATGTAAGTCCATCCTCCGATTTGTTCCAGATGCTATACATGGACGGGTATGTCAGTTTGCGCTCCACACGAATGCATCTTCGAATTTGCTGACAGATCACAAATTGTCCGACAAGGATGAGCACGTACGGCGCTATGATACACAAAAACAAGGTCGCAATCACGTAGATCTTGTGAACGAGAAGGTTGATATTCCCCTTCCAGCACAGTGGTAACACAGACACGAATAGTGCACTTACCCAACAGCCCACAAGAAGTTTCCAGAAATTCCTGGACATGAAGACTGTGTAGTGGAGTGGTCTTGTTATCGCTAAGTATCGATCAAGTGTCACGCCGCAGAGGTTGGCGATACCTCCAAAAAGCATCACAGCAAAAATTATATTAGTAACGATATTCAATCCATAATGGTCCAAGCGGACACTGTACTGTAACAACAGGGCTAAGCCCGTTATCATGTCCGATATCGCAAGAGATACCACAAATCCATTAGTGTAGGTTCGCATTGACTTTCTCCGGTACACCAGAAAACAGACAGCCGCATTGGCCAGCACAGTCACTACTGCCACAACACAAAGAGGAACCGTTATACTCGGGTGAAACTCAGCCATGGTGCTTCACAGAAATCAGTCTTCTTCACCAAGCTGCAGATGATATCAAGTTGGACGTTTTTGCCCAATTCACTGATCTCAAGATTTGAGAAAGCCCAGCCTTCTGTTTACGCTACTGGCGTGGATAGAAGTGACAATTGTTGCCGCTGTTGTTTGTACAACACAGATAATTTGACATGAGCCACTCAGATGATCTGTCAAAAAAGATGGAAGAATCTAGTTTAGAAAGACACTTCCGTTTATAATTTAATATAAGAATTGAACTAACTGTCAAACAAACAGCAATATAGTTTGTGGTATATGAAAGCACGCGGACTGTAATAGAGATTCCTTTATCTTTTTCTCTTAGTAAACATGCATTTAAAAGATTAATGTTTTGGAAAACAAGGCCAAAACACAGACAAAAACACATATAATTTGAGCAAAAAGAAGTTCAGTGTCCCATTTGAAATGCTACATTGAAAAACTGCCATTAAACATAAAGTTCCAGTCCGTCCCTCTAAAGTTGTAAAGTTGCAAATCTACACAGTTATCGCTTTCTAGTACAAATTGGAAGTTTACAAATACAAGCTGCTGTTAGTGTCAAACTCTGTACATTTGGAATTGTCTTGTACACGTCAAAGTGGTATAGCACTTAGAAAATATCGGTGAATCTAAGATTCCACTTCTACAAAACAAACGAGTATTAGTTCTTGCTGAAAATGTGCACATTTAGAGTTTAAAATACACGCAGTACAGGTAAAACGATTTCATTTTGGTTTCTTTATATATTTCACTATAACACTTCAAACAAAATGTGGTGTTGCGCTGAACACATTTTCGGCGTGTGTTTCAATGGATTTTCTTCAATCGGATTTTTTTCAAAAAATCCACAAAAACACACAATGACAAAACTTTAGTGTTCTCTTGACTCATTTGTGATAATAGTAAAAAATATAAATCAAAAATTTTAAGCCCTTTTCTCTTCTAGACGCTTGTTGCCCATAAATGAAGGGTAGTGAACAGAAAGCCACGCTAGACAAGTTTCCAGCCAACAGCAACATAAACGGTCATGCCCTGAAACTTACCAAATTAGTTTTTCAAAACTAAATAATCATATTTTAAAAACTAACTTTCTGTCGACAATATTTACCTAAATCAATTTTTCTTCTTACCTATTTTCACCACGAGACCCTAGATCCGCAAGACGCCATGGAGGTCTAGCTGTTCATTCTGTCTGAAAATTAAGATAGCATAGAATAAATAAGTTATTTATTCAAATTTTTCCTGCCTTCCCAGCAGGGGCCATGTATAAGTAAAAAGGATTTCTAAATGAAACAGAACTGAAGCAATAGCAGACTTGTACTCCAGCACAGTAGAACCTTATTGTAGTGAAATCGTTCGGTTATTATTATTCTAGGAAGAAGCAATCCCAATTACGATTCCCCAGTTAAACTGGGTGGAAAAAAATGTTGTTTTGAGAAAGCAATATTTTACTAATACTAGTTATTTACTTATGTCCTGACTTTTCTAAAGTGCTTAAACTGAAAAGAGCCATAAAGGATGTGTAAACAATCTATGTCAGTGAATGTGATCGCTGTCAACAATTTAAATAAATCAAAAATGTTTTGAAGATTAAATTGATGCTCTTCCTTGCGTAGTCGTAAAGTCAAAAATATTTCCAGATCTAGAATATATTTTGAAAAGTTGATAATGAAACAGGTTCTAGAAACAGCAAATACTTTATGGTTTAAATTTCGTGTTGGTTAGAAGAGTTAAAAGGCGGGCAAAGCCAGTTTGGAAGTTTAATGTTTTATATTGTCGAGCGCCGGAACTATTAAGAGATGCGGTTTTAAATCCACTTTATGAAGCTGTCAGGCAAAAAAAGATTCATAGTTGCATTTCTAAAATTAAATGGTTACCTTATTTTAATTTATATAGCATTTATACTTTTGTACGTCAAGTATTTTTGGTATTTTCCCTGTATGATTTGTATAGTTTCTCACAGGACTGGAGGAACAAACTAAAGATTGTACTCCCAACTTGCATTTAGGTTGTGTCATAAAATCAGATTGTTGAGAGTATTGCTCCAAATGCACATGATCATTCGTAAAACCCCAATGCTTGGCAAAGGAATATAAACACAGTTCTCGAAGCAATATTAACTTCTTGGCTTCGTTACTAAATTAATATTTGGGCAAACAAGTTTTATCATTACTTTACTGCGGAGTCAGTGCAGGGATTTAGCATATTTGTGGGGAGTTCACTGTTGGCTTTGATAACACACTTCGCGGAAAGACTTTTAAAACTTCGAGGGGAGTCTGTATAATCAGCCCGTCTGTGAGGAAAGTCCTTGCCCGACCTTAACAGGCAACAAAACGACATACATTACTTATCAAATTATTGTTATCTCGGCAAACCTTAGATGTGGGTTTATTTTTTATCTATGATTCAACTTTTAAAAACACCGTCCATGCGATTAGTCTTCCAACCAGCTGTCAAACTGATTTTTCTTGTGATATTGCCACTGTTTTCGCCAAATGCGTCGAATTTTAAAGCATGCCAACTGCAAGAAAACAAAGAGATCCCAACAATTTCAACATAAAACCATCTTTCTCGAATAATTTGTTTGGAAATTCTGTTTTTAATAAGAGGCCAAAATATTCATTTTCAGTTGGAAAGCCGCAATCTAGATGATTTGGTGACAACTTCCTCATTTCAAAGGTATGTGGCGTAAAGTGCATCACTTAAAATTTATATCAATTTCAACTCTGCCAAACAACTTTTCGGCTTTCAAATAATACATCACAGAGCAAAAAAATAGTGACAGCCATAGACTAACAATTAAACTCATTCTGAATATCTTTTTAATTTTCACGGTAAACCTTGTCGCCGGCATCGAACCTGTAGATAATAGCTTATTCTGAGATTCTTTTCTTGTGCTTTTCCAAAGGAACCACAGAAAGTAAGCGAACAAACAAAACAAACTCTAAATATTTGTATTTTAACAGTGGTTCGTGGAGTCCGGAATTCTATAAACAACGGGTCTTTAAACATGCAAAAAACTGTTATTGGATTTTTTTTTTGTTTTATAACTTGAAAATATGCAAAGACAGGTGAAAAGATTTGTAAACATCATCGAAGAGACTCTACATGTTTTTAAATAAAAATATGTCATAAATTTTTAACGGAATCCTAATTCGATAAAAGCCTTTTAATACTTGCTACATGTAAAACCTTTTCCATCAAAGTAACAACATTTTTACATGTATCAAGCCTTTTCCATTCATAATGTTACCGATGTAATATGCTCCAAGTTTTGGTGTTTTTGTGAATGATTATGTTTTACTATTGACACAAGCAGAAGAAAATGCGTTTGTGACTAGAAGACTAAACGTTATCGGCATAAACCTTTCCATCTCCTTGAACAAATGATGTAGATGCATGTTAACATTAGAAACATTCGGGTTTAATGGATTTTCTAACAGTCAAACTATTAAACATCTTGGCAAAATTACGCTTGAACTGTTGCAAAACACAAATCATAAAATGAGTGTTCAAAGTTTCGACCGACATTTCCTGGTAATAGGGAGAAGGAAGAGCAATTGTTTGCCAGCAAGGAACTCTTTAAATACTAAAAAATTGTTCCGAGATTTGTGGTCGTTCATTTTACAAATGCCTTTCTATCGCAAAATGCTAATTTGAATTCATCACATTGTCCTTGTCAGTAAATCTATGAGTTTCATGCATGCAATTACAACAAAATCTATATAGTTCACTTTTTGTTATGTGCTGAGGCTGTACATCTTAATTATTTGGAAGATTTCAATGTCAAGAGTTCATGTTAAAGTGTCCTTGATTTTCTTACATGTTCAGCTATTGCATTGCGAAAAAGAATACATCAAAAACTTTTCCCAAGACCCAACGCAGTTTAACGGACGTTTGGTTTGCTTTTGCTGAACGTCGTTTTAAGACCAGTCAAATTAGTCGTTAAGTTATGAGTTACGAATCAATGAGTCGATGAATGCTCACAGTAGAGTTAGAAGTTTAGGGCCTTGGGTTTTTGACACACATGTTATAGCGTGACTTATGAGTCTTTGCTTCACTAAGGTTAAAGCTGTGGTTGAGATTACGATTATAGGATTAAGCCTAGGTACACTGTCTCTTTATCTTTATCTTTAATAGTTTTCCCGGTTTTCTATATACGCTTTATACATAAATATAGAAAAAATACAGTATAGGGCATGTCTACAATAGGTATACACCCAGCAAAAGAGACTAGGGGTTAAAGGTGGTTGCCAACACAAACCTGTAATGGTCATAGAGTGCAGAGTTGAAGGCGGACACTGTAGGGAGGGATCTGGTAAAAGATGGTAGCAAGTTCTTGAGCTTCATATGCGGATAAAGTAACTTTTTGAAGGTATCATATTATATTGGCCATTTAATGCCTTAAAGAAGAATACAAGATCCTTTAGTTTGTGCCTGTGCCCGTGGTAAGAGATTGAGTCTTAAATTCCTTTCATTGTAACGGAGACTGGCACTAAGAAACCCTAGAATGAACGTAGTGGCACGTCTTAGGTTCCTTCAACTGATTGAAGGCCCCTTGCCGAAAGAGGTGTCCATACTTTGCTGGCATATCCCAGAAGAGATCGAACTAGACTTAGCCGCAGTGTGTGCATTTAGCTTGGAGGTTGAAGCGAGGGTCAGATGCTCTTCGCGGAAAGCCGAGGGTTTTGGGGGGTTTTAAAGTTTGCAGATCCCATTACAAGGTGGGGCAATGAACAGGCAAAGAGCTTTCGGTGATGATGTTTTCCGATTGGGTGCACAGCAGTACTAAAAATACTATAATAACTTTGGGTGGCTGACTTCTTACGTGTTAAGAAAAGGCCTCACATTTTTCATTTTCCAATAAGAGGACCAAGAAGATGCTTTTTCAATGTCACTTTGAAACTCGATTACAGCGGGTGGAGAAAAAAGTTATTCGTGCCAGCTTTGTATCGCCAGCAAAGACGTAAATCAGAGTTTCCTTAGATAACTTATCAGGGGTACGCCTGATGTAAATGGTAGGAGGATGGAAGTGGCCCCTTTGACTCCTGCACCATCCAGTTTATATAATAAAACAAGAGTGGGAAACAGTGTCGCATGCTTTAGACGGATTTAAATGGGCAACGTCTCTATGAAAAGAACTGTCAAGCGCCTTGCCGATCTTGTGCAGGAAACAAAGCATTGAGTAACAGTAGAGCGACCCCTTAGGAATCCATGTTGGTGTGCAGATAGGGACCAGGTGAGAAAGTCAATGAGTCTGTTAAACACACACCGTTCGAGCACTTTTGATAGAACACATAACAAAGAAGTAGGCCTGTAGTTGTTTTCCGGCCGTCTTTCATTTCTCTTGTGACCTGGTATCACAAGTGCTTCTTTCCATCGGCTGGATAGGTTTTCAGTAGGGAGAGATCTGTAGAACAGCAAGCAGATAGAAGGAGAAAGTTCCGTGACATATTTTTTGATGATACATGAGGGTAAAGCATCAGGACCGCAGGATTTTGTTGTGTTCAGACCTCCGCGGTTGACATCTCTATTTGTGACAGGTGAACATAACTGGTGTGACCAGAATCTCGTTCGGCAAGGAATAACTGAAGACAATGGAAATACTGACTGAAAGCTTAGCTTGACTTTTTAGTCTGATTGCCGTACTTGACTGTGGCAGTCAGCGACAAAAAATTTCCTTTTGCTTTTGTAAAAGGACCAGTACTTTTTCGGGTTTTCACACAGGGACACATTTAAAGAATCAATTAGACTACGAGTAGTCCCATTTTTTCTTCTGGAATTCGTCGAGCTGCGGAAAGAAAATTGCGAAAGACTTCGAGAATGCGTGTTGGCAAGAGTAGTTGTACGTGTCAACGAGGTGACTAACAACATTTGGGCTTGATGGAGGTAGTTTAAGCACATATCAGTGAACGGTCGAACTGCTTAGTTTAGTGGTAGTGAGTAGGAGCGCGTAAAAAATGGTATTGCTTTCAACATGGCGTTACATCATGTTTATAGCCAAGTTTATATGTCATGGTGCTACCGTCACCCATTGCCTTGTTCATGTATTTAAAAGATTCTAAGATCTACTAACTTTTTTTTTTAATTTCGTAATACTACATTTTCTTGATACTATCTTAGTACCTTAGCACCTCTACCATATCAGTTTCTACTGCATTACCAGGCTATATTCTAAGTAGCTTGTACTCAACCAATGTATAATTCTATCTAAACTGTCATATTTTGTAACTTCCATCTGATTGTAATACTGTGTTCTATCTAAACTATTCAACTGAAAAGATAAAATTTTGTAAATTAACTCAAGAACACAGTGCTCTCTTGTTTTCATTCATCCAAAATCCAAAATGCATTTCCTTGTAAGAAAAATTTGTTAAACCCTATTAGCAGCTCAGACTTCAGTCAGGAAAAGCTGTAATATTTACATGTACTGAGTATATTTACATTTTCACTACATAGAAAGGATACAAATTTTTTTAACTTTGACTCTGCTAATTACATTCTTAAGATTTAGCTGTTTGACATCAAACAGTCGGACAGTAAGAACCACAAAAAACCGGAATTGTGCCAGACTGCATTTTGGTTAACACAAACCATAAAGATCAAGTTTTCGGATTTATTCCAACTTTTAGGAGGAAGAAAATAGGAAATTCACGTGTTTCAAGCTTTACTTCGAGGGAAATGAGAAGAAAACCATGTACTAAGATGTGAAGGTTGTCAATTACAACTCTTTTGAACACTGAAACGTTTCATTTACTACATTGTCAGTTTAGCTCACTATTCGCTTCCAAACGAACAACGAAACTATTACAACAAGTGCAGTCCTTCACTTCAACTTTTGTGCTTATCGCAAGAAATATCCACTCGAGGCTGTATCTGCTGCGAATCCAATTTCAAATCATTTGAAACAGTTTGCACCGAGTTTTATCTATGTTCTTTCTTGTCTATTCTGCCAAATTAGATCTAAATAATTTCCGACCGTTTCTCTGTGATATTTCTATCGAATTTTTCTTTGGTTCGTCAACAATATTCGCGATATGGTTCAGAAACGAAAGCTGACTAGTAATTTTCCTGATCGCAACACACCTGGGGTGAGTCTGTTGTTCAGTTCTTGCGCCTGAAACGGCTGAGGAGATTAAGATAACGTCACCTTGAGTGAGAGTCATCAATAACCTCGTTGATATTTTAGTATTTTAAGGAGAGCAACAGAGTAATAATCGAATGGCTTCTCAATGGGAAACCTGTACCATTAGAAATGTAAACTGCAAGTAGATTTTATAAAATCGCAAAAATCAAGTCTGTTAGTTGGAAATAATTGAAGGGGCAGCTAGTAACAATTAACACCTTATACTTTTCAGTAAACACTTTGTGGAACCGCTGCAACAACTATTTCAACATATCTTTTTTGAACATCCGAGAGTTCCTTTTAGAATATAGCAGTTGATTAGTAACTCAATAAAATCTGTTAATCATTTCAGTGCAAATTAACTGTTTGTCCATATTAACCAATAAACATTAAGAGGTATACTTCGTACAGACATAATACGCGTATTTGTCACAAGAAAAACAGCCAATCAAATGCAACTGTGTAAAATGGGTTGTGTTCAGCTCTCTTTTCCAGCTACAACCAGCGCACGCGAGCTGGACCTGCAGACGCAGTAAAAATGATGCCCACTGCGAGTTTCCTTCAAGAGCCAAACGGAATATATATAATAATTGAACGCGGAAAGAGGAGCTGGTCAAAGCTGTTGCTATTCGAAAGAAATTGACAACTGATGTTGCAGAAAACAGCTTGTGGTATTGGATAAAACAGCCTAAGGTGGCTGAGCACAGTTTGGACTGCTTCTTTGTAGCATTCATTGACAGTGACAATATGTCAGAAAGATCAAAACTATAAAACCCAAGTTTGGCAAGGGAAAATCCAGTTGATAATTGTTTGGATTTTTCGAGCTTTCGTGAAAAGTTTGATTGTTCCACAGCAGCTCGGAAACTTCAAAACAACACTAAAATGCAACTCTTTTTAAATTTGTATAAAATCTGTTTGTCAAGAATTGATTATGTTTTGTATAATTTTAGAGGAGATGGCGACTCGCTCATCAAAAGCAAAAAAATAGTCTCGTGACAGAGGAGATTCTTAATATAACTCATAATTCAGTGAACCGTATCTGTAATAATATCAGTAACTGTTTGTCAAAATCATATGAAATTGATGTTATGGAAATGTCACAATCTCATTGACATTTGTGCAAACTAAAACAAAAATGTAATGAGAAATTGTTTTTCTTTTTTTTGCGAAAACAAAAACAATATTTTTTTGGTTCTGCTCGAACTGTTGCTTTGCCATAGAAACGGAAAGAATCACAAATACGTTAATTAACAGGCTTGAATCCAATTTAATTAAATTAAGACGTCGTTATCAAGGAATACTTCATTTGGCGCGCTCGTGGAAAAAAAATTAAACTTTGTTGTGGACTTTTTTATTCGTAAACTCAAAAGGAAAGTCGGTCTGTAAGGAGAAGAACCAATTGTGGGTCTCGGATAAGCTCCAACTTACTTTCAACGATAATGCATAGAGCATTATCGCGCCTGTAAGTGGCATTGAAGTATTCTGTTTAATATTTAACAAGCCATCGATTTCTACAAACCAGAGAGCTAAGTGGTACTTTGTGGACAAAGTTGTATTGAGGATGATCTTTAAGAGCTAGGTACAATCACCAATTGAACAAGCAAAGAGGGGCTAGATATTGTTGTACCTAACTGTTACCCCACTCCCCTTGGGAGAGTTTTAGGTTGTGTACATTTTCTATATATTGACACCCCCCCCCCCTTTCTGGGGAACACGGGCGTGCAAGATATCTGAGCGAGAAGCTCCGGCGTTGTAATGAGTTGTTGTGCTGGCATTTATCTGTATTTTATGGATTAAAACCAGAGTACAACAGATAACATTTTGAACTGTTGCAATTCAAAATTCAAAATAAATTGACAACTGACGATGTTGTAAGACAGTTGCAGGACGAATGGACTTGTCTCGGTTGTTTAAAATTAAATTTAGTTAACGAGCTTGGGAAAATTTCAGTTACGTTAAGAGTTCGTCATCAGGAAGTACGTTATAACTTATACCGCGTTTCAAAAAATTGCTTTCTAAACTATCAGCGCTGTGGACTTTCTAACGTAAACTAAAGAACCCAGCCCAAATCAGTTTGTAAGAGGTAATAAAACTAACTGTGGGTAAAAATGTGATCTCGGATTATCGCCAACTCACTTTCAAACGACCGAGAATGGAGCACGATGCAACAGTAGAGCGTATGTACAGCGAGAAGATAAAATTCGTATGTGTGCCTGAAACGGCAATGTATCAAGCCGTCAATTCCTACAATCCGGAGAAAAAATAATGAAAGAAAACGAGTAGCACGCCAAATAAACTGTTATGAAATTTGATGCGATGTTTAAAAACAAGTGTGTTACCACCTTAACTCCGCTTTAAATTCAGATATTGAATATATGTACTGAGTAAAGTATACTATACACTGATTTTACTATATTGGTGCTTATAATGCATATGTGGACAAACATATATGTATATACATACATATCTTTAAATGGCGGCCGTATATAGCGACCGTTTCAGTAGGAAGCCATGTTTTCAAGTTTTTTGCACACATAAAAATTTTGCACAAATGTTTGCATGAAATGATATGGACACAGTACCACTGCCTTTTTGTGCTTCAAAAATTGAAATTTTGCAGTTAATTCTTTTAACAAATGTTTAATGGAACGAAAAACATTGTTAAGATTTTAAAGATGCCTGCTGTTGCTCTAAGGCAAAAGACTGTTATGCCATTCTAAACATTATATTGACTTATCCACTTAATCATGTGTTTCTTTCCGTAACCTAATAAAACGTCGATCTTTAATTTTTTAGCAAATTTATTGGAGAGTGAATTATAATCCCTTTTGGAACCTCAAAAACCTTTAGTATAACACAGTAAATTCGCTTCTTTCTAGATATGATTCATGGCTATTTCACTTTTGTTTTTGTTCAGAAAGGTATTTCCTACCTGCTGTTAAGCCGTTTTTTGTCGTGTTTATGGTTTGTAGTTTTTCAGGCGTTGGACGTATTCTTCCTTGCAAATGTTATGCAGACGTGTTAATAAATCTCTGCTGTTGTGTTATGAAGAAAGGGGGTATTTCGAGGAGTTCCAAAGAGCACAAAAAACACCCATCTGACCAAACAACAATGAAATGCGCCGGTGAAATTAATCCTCGGTTTTCTGATTCGATTTTATTTAGAAAGTTACATCCTGCAAACTAAGGTTAAAATGAAAATCAAAGACCGTAATCGTTGATTAGTAACATTGAAATGGAAAATACTCAAACATGATTGGTCAGGGCAGCACTGAAAGCAGGTAGCATAGCCGTAAACAAATATTGTTCTCCTGACAATAATTCAAAACTGAACAAACCGTGCCATTTAAACCTGAAGAAAACTTTATGCATTTACAATAAAACTAGTATTGGCTTCCGCTCAACAAAACATCCATCATGTTTTATGGGCAGGTGTCGGGAATTTTATCCATTTATAAACGAATTTTGAAAGGTCTTTTTTGGAACGCAGTGGGTACGTTACAAACTCGAAAGTATGTGTTTCGTATTTATAAAGTTCTTTTATTTCTTATACCTACATTGTACAAGCTAACCATTACGCATTTTAAAACAAGGCTCGTTCATATTATTTGTTTTACAAAAAAAACGACTCACGTAAAACAGACGTTGTCAGATCAATCTAATTGTGTTTACGCTAATTTCTTTAAGACGCTGAGAAAACAGAACATTAATGGACTTCATTTAGTTTTGTTTTACGACTTGCAAAGCGGTCAAACTGTTAAGCAGGCTGAACGTGGATATTTAAATTCTAATACTTCTTACGTACATTAGTATAAATATTTGTGAACAACTGATCGTTTGTGGCTCGTGTATACGGAACGTGTTTGGAGTTACAGTGTATCTCTCTTCATCTCTCTTTTTTATAAAGACTGTCACGTGGTATAAGTGAGACAAATATTTATAAAGCATGTTCCGGTTAAACTTAATGAAGCCATTAAGTTATTCTCTCTTACCCTTCCCCCGCAACCCCACCCCACCCCCCTTCCCCCCCCAAAAAACTATGAGTTCTTCACATAAGTCTGGATGTGGCTGTATATAGGTCAAATTCTAAAATTTCTTAACTTTTCATTTTTGATTCTGATGAATATGATCAGTGTTACCAAACGTATTATTGGAAATGATAAAGCTTTTATGTACCTTAACCCTAAACCTAACAGTCTTAACCTAACCAGAACCCTAACGAATTGAGCCTGAATGCTTAGCCATAAACCAGGTAAGTCAATGACTTACAATTATAAGTTGTAGGTCCAATACCCTAACCCTAACCCTAACCCATCATATCAATGTATGTTTTTGGGTAATGTAACAACTCGCACAGAATGTAATAGTAACGCAAAATTGACTTTTGACGCAAAATGTGATAGTGAAGCAAAATGTAATAACTTTTAACATAGAAACTAATAAGGTCGTTAACGCGAATTGTAATAACTTTTGACACAAAATGTAATAAAATTCGGTAACGCGAAATGTAATAACACAAAATGTAATAACGATCACGATGATTATTTCTCGACTAACTTTGAGACTTTTCGGATAAACGGCATGTACTAAGGCCTGTACGGTGGACAGTATAATGTAGAGTAGTTAAGAGAAGAAGTAAGTCACCGCCGCTTGAGCATTTGAAGAGTAACTTCTTCCCAGGCGGACCTTTTCGGCCCGTGGGAAAGCGTTTGCACCCTTCCACCTCAACTCCCCACCCCCCTCCCCAAAGGTCCTGCCTACACGCCTGACCCTTGGTTTAAAATACTTTGCTGAGAATTTTTCCTAGAAAAAGGCACCCTCATTCCATTTGTGACAGAGCACTCGATGCAGCAATGCATGGGCTTGCGAATGGTGATCATAACCAGTTCCGACATACGCTCTACGCGCCAGGTGGACGTGTGTACAACAAGTTTTTCATTGGTAACCAATTGAAAATAAGACTAGTTTGGTTTCTCGGTTTTTTTCAAGACTTAGTGTAAAAACGCGTTTTATCGCCTCATTTAACGCAATTGTATACTAGTCTTTGACTCATCTAGACTACAGCTAGAACATGAAACCTTCCAATACATAAATTTGTCCATATAGCCCATTCTACTTGGTCCGGTGTCCAACAGAAAGGGGGGACCGCGGACCGTCCGGCCCCTCGCCTAAATCCGCGCCTGGGCAGTGATATCACGTGAGATTGATATGACATTGATGTCAGCTGAAAGTGCTATGACATCACCCTTAACTGAGAGCCGTTTGACCGAGACGTCAACTGACAGCACCGTGACAGCACTGTCAACGTTACTTTGACATTGCTGTAAGTTGACCTAGTGTCACAATGCTGATACTTGACATCGCTGTCACAGCACTGTCCATACTGTTTTCACATCTTTGTCAGCTGACAATAGTGTCATATCGCCTTCATGTGACATAAGTGTCACAGCGCCACTGAAAATGATGTCATATTAATTAATGTTGCTCCTCATCGCTGTGACAGCGATGTCAGATTTCCGCTGTGTAATTAATACAATACTGCATAAAATTGAGCTGAGTCACTGAAGCTGGCTTCTGAAACTCTCTCTTTTGAGTTGAAATGTCGGAAAAGGCATGAAATGCTAGTGCATGGCAGGTGTGTATGGTCGTATCTTTAATCGCCTATTCCCGATTTCCAAATCCTAGTTTCCATCGTCCATCGTCCACCGTACAGGTCTTAGTACAAGATGTTTATCCGAAGTCTCAAAGTTAGTCAAAAAATAATCATCGTGATCGTTATTACATTTCGTGTTATTACCCTGATAATAAGGTGTCTGTATTCAGGATTTTACCTCATTTCAATTTCCCAAAGTCGTAAAATTTTGTGAAGTAATAATTGCGTTCGACGAAGGAGAACGCATACTAATCGCGTCGTTGTTCGTGTGCTCAGGGTTGTTGTTATCCCCTTTCGGGCGATTTTCGTCTGGCCGTCCGAGAAATTTGTCTCGTTTTTATGCTCGACCGTGAGTGGCATGGCAACAAACATGTGCTTTAACGTTTTTTCGACGTTGAAAAACTTGTGTGTTTTCGCCGCTGATTTTGAAGGTAAGTGAAGCTATATTGATTAATTTTAAACCGTAGCAAAGAAACATGAGTGAAGATATTTCTCACGACATCAAAAAGTTGTGCAAATATGTATTTTGCAGGAAAGAAACATTGGGTTTCGCGTTAGACTCGATGCTGAGGCCGCTTCCTCCTGCTCCGAATTCAGTTTCTTTCAGCACGTTGAGCTGTCAGCCGATACTGTCATAATCCAGGAAATATCAGTGTCCTTACCCAATTTTTTGCACAATCTTTGTGACCTGCAGTAGCGCTTAATGTCAGCTCCTCTTAACCATGTCGAACTCACTTCCTAATTTATGATTACTTCTAGCTTATCAATATTTTAATAATATTTTAAAAAGCTCTTTAGCTTTTTTTGTTTTTCATATGTTGAGATAATTTCGATTAGTTTGACTGTGAAGACACGACTTCGTCTACTTTCTAAATCAGTAAATGTGAATGGCTAATTTGTTCTGAAGCTAAATAAGTTTATGAACTGCCAATCACCAAATTTAAGTGTGGAAATGACGTGCCGGACTATTAGGGTGCCTTTATTAAACATCTTCTTAATACCTACAGGTTCTGAGTGATACTGTCTCAATTTCTTTTCTTTCCGATCTTTGAAAATATTTTTGAAGCTGCTTTGGTGTTGATTACTACTTGCGTACTCATCAGATTTTTTTTGTTTCCTGTTCAATAGCATTTTTAAGCCGCAAAATTACTTGTGATTAATCATGATTGGTCAACCGGCTTTTTAAACCTTTGACTTCTAATCCAGTGGGCCCTGTTAGCCTGGTTTGAAAGCCTCCCTGCTGAGAGTTGGCAGTTACGAGTCTGTTGAGCAGGTAAAAGAAGTCACGTACGTTTAAAGAGGTATGAAAAGTAATTCCGACTTCGATAACACCCTACAAGTCAAATTATCGATCGGTTCACTCAGGCTGTTAGATCTCTGATTGCAAAGGCCATGTGAGTTCTCAGTTTTGTGATATGTCTGTAAACGATTACAGTTTTTTCTAGTTTTTTGATGAAGCTCTGTTACATGTACCTCTAGTAAGACTCTTCACCAGAACAACTTTCAGCCTTTCAGGCTTTCTCAACTAACTAGGAGTCCAGTGTCAACATCTTTGACAACAACGGTAATTCCATCGGCTGAACTACTTATGCAACAGCCATTTTAACCCCCCCCCCCCCCCACCCCCCAACAAGATGCTGACACAGGCGGGGGAAAGCGGGGACGTTCACCCAATTGTCACCATTTCTTGGGGCTCCGGTGTGCCGGGATTTCACTTAGTTTCATTTCCTTGGCCCTTGGGGCAGGGAACTAAGCGGGGGCTTAGCGGGGCATCCACTCGTTTCAATAGAAGTGACATTTTCGCGCCTCATCGTAATTTGACATAAATTACCTGCACAAACAAGCGTCTCGTGTGGCGATTTGGTCTTTTCTACGCTGTTGTTTGGCACAAAGAAACAAAGAAGGCCGTCGATGCCGACTCCCTGGAGACTCTGTTAAGCAATGGTAAGCGGTATTGTTGTTATGTCAGAAACCATCGATATGGCTCGGAAGCATTTTGATACAATCGGCCCTGAACAAATATTTCTTATCATTCTTTCCATAGATTGCAAGAAATCACAAGACGAGGTCGGGTGAGACGAAGCTAAAAGATACCCATGTACATTGGGTTGCAGCCATTTATCAGACTATACTCATATTGTTCATAAATCATTGAGTACATATTAATTTTTTATTTAAAAAAAAAGTTCATTTGATAAAGTTTCCGCTTGCGTATTGCATTTTAGAGGGTTTGTCCTGGTCATAAAATTGCATTCCCCCGACGCGAGGCTGTTCACTCAAAACTTTTGCCCTGATTACCGGGGACTTCACTTAGTTTCACACAAGTAAAAACTGCATGTCCCCGCTATCCCCGGGATGGGGGAAGCGGGGATTTCAAATGACTTATGCGTTAGTTAAAACTAATAAAAGCGATGCAAAATAATACATATATAAACTTTTGATGGCGTTGGAAAGTTTTGAACTCTTGATCAATTGCTAAAACATGCATCAGTTTACAAATGTTAAAACAGAATACAATAGTGGTAACTACTTACAGTTACTTGCTTAGCCGAATTACTCCGTAGCTGTTCCTTCATGAACATTTTTCCGAACGTCAACCAGCTTCGTACCGAATTGTATTGTTGAACTCAGATTGCTGCTTCACAGTTTAAAAAAGCCTCAAAACACTCATACCGTTGTAATTTCGATTTAGGATCCAAGATTATTGTTAAACGAACATTTGAGATGCTAAATTGAAGGGAAAATGCAACAACTTCAAAAGTTGTTTTCTAGCAAAATGTTACAAGCGAACACGAATGCAATTGATACAGCTTTGCAAAAGGTGGGAACTTTCCCGCCGTTTCTTGTTGGCGATACGCGCATTGAGTCAACTGAGATTTCTTTTCAAGTTTCATCCCTGCTAAGTGCTACGCGATTCGAGGTTTCGTTCCATAGTATTATTATCATTATTTATATTAATGATATATTTCTCAAACAAGTGCCGTGTTGAAGTGAATTGAAACCTGTAATATAAGCTCCCAAATTCAAACGATTGCTCACAAACAGCGAACTTTTTCATTACAATAGTTAATGTTTTGAGTTTAAAAGCTGTAAAGTCAAAAGTCGAAATCAACTTTGAAAACGCGGCGGGGATTCAGTCAGATAAATGTTTCAATATCAAACTGGACTTGTCGCAAATTAAGACTTTTTGGTTACCTGTGTGTAAAGTTAAACATTTTACTGTACATGTATGCGGTTTTTTCAGTGTTTTCACTATGCGGAAATTAATATTTACTTACATAAAACAACTCCGTCTCCTTCTCCTCAAATTGAAACGCCATAATGGTCTTCATAGATTTTAATATTTATTGCAAACCCATGTGCATTAGCCCAAACAAATCTCCCTTGAGTCTACGCGACTTAATCAAGTCTAAATTAATATTCTATAACATAAGACAAAATAAAAGTTATCTTTCATTGAGTCACGATAGTTTTAATAACAATGTTAAATATTTTTTTGGAAATGAGGTATTTTATAGTGGTAGTATGTATGTTAAAGTTGCAGTGACTCTTCAAAAGATATTCGGATGTGTTAGGAGATTTATTCGACTTTTGTATACCAACTGTTTTACATTAATTTACTGCTACTGCATGGAATTAAAACGACGGCGAAATGAGAATCCTTGAGTACTCTGTGGATTCTACTGGGTGAATGACCAGGTGCTGAGAGTAATGTCACCGTTTTTCAATATAATGATTGCAACTTATAAAACATTAACCAAAAACCTGTCTTCACTTTTAAATAATTTATTGCAGTCGTTTTTAATTTGGCTTTATCTAGTCTGCTTGTAAAAAATCTAGAAAAAACTAAAAACTGCCAGTCTTTTTTAAAAAACCTTTCACGGTTACAGCAAGACGACAACACGCAAACTAGCTTGGACAAACTAAAAACGAAATCGATTTCTTGCAAAATTTCACTTAATTTGTTAAAATCTCTTACCACTAACGCGACACCTTTTATGGTAATTTTCAACGATGTTATCATTTATAGATATTCAATTTAGTGTTATGACATGTTTTAAGAACTGCAATGAACAGAGTGATATATAATTGTGAAAAAACATGCTACTATCACAAAAGCAGCAGTAAAAACTCTCGAAAACGCAGGTTTTGACGAATTGAAATAGACCAAATAGGGAATCGCTGATAGACTAAATTAGTATTTATCATCTTTCCTCCATCATCTGGCAAGCCTGACATCCAATCAGATTGTGTCATTTTTGCTACTATCAGAACTGAAAGTGCTAAACACAAACAAAAGACTTCTTTTTTCGTCATTATAACTAATTATCTGAGATAAATTTATCAAGAATAAATGAAGGACAGAGAGAAGTCAAGATGTTGGAGCTGGGATATGCAAGTTTCAAAAAGTTCACTTCATGCAAGAAACATGAACGCTCCAGCGCAAAAACAACGAGAACGGAAACAAGAATTTAATAAGCGTCATTCTTCTTTTTATATAAACGGCGGAAATACTTGACATGAAAGCGTGCAAGAATTTTATTGTAGTGTTGCCTTCCCTATTTAAATTTTAAAAATAACTTGCTGCTCAAAATGAATATTCACTTTCCGCGTAGTTCATACCAATTTTCCGTGTGCATAATCTGAATGAAATCCAAAATGTTGAATCTCAGTTTGTCACTACGAGGGAAAACGTTTAATTGTTTACAATCCTTTGTAAACTTTACTGATACGAATGTGTAACATCGTCATAAAAAGAACCTCGTATGCCTACCGCTATCTTATTCTCATGCGATATATGGTTTGTTGTTTTGCGGTATGTTGAGAACGGTTATATCGATATAGATCAAACTTTCTGCTTTTTTTTTATAACTTCTAAAATCAGACAAAATTATATAAAAAAAACTCCACATGAGTCCCCTTGAAACGCCGATGTCTTGCGTCAAAATTCGAAAACACTAAATATGTTTATTGTTCAAAGTTGTAGAAATAACCGCCATTATTTTTGCCCTGATTCTGGGCTTTTTTTGTGCCATATGATGGACGGTGAGGTCTGTTGCCCTAGTCATGTTCACGTAAACGAAGTGTTTCCATTTTGTACGAAAATGAGAATCTTAAGCAAACTTTACAATAGCGAACAAACATCAAGATTCGCGTTGCGATAAAGACATTGATAGTGCATGGAAAAACAGTTCATGAATTAACACAAGTTCTTGAGCAAACCGCCGCCGAGAGAGGAGTGTGAAAGAAACAGTTGGCCAATACGCCTGCGGATGAACAAGTTTTACATTTGGTCATAACAAAAAGTGTTAGGCCACAGAGCAATTTTTACAAATTTGCTAACGGTGGCGATGGCACAACTAGTTAACTACCTAATCGATTGTCTGGCTTGCAATGGTAAAAACAAAGGTTGACAATTGAGAATGAATGCATATGCAAGGTCTCGGTTATTTCATAAAAGAAGTACATGTTTTTAAGCGTATGCGTGTTATTCTTCATTCTTTCTCCTGGTCCTGTTTGATGTAGTGATGAGAACAATGCAAAAAGTGGCTTCATTGGTAAACTCTGCTGCCACACTTTGATCATAAGGATTAT
>JAOBYE010727342.1:0-10161 GCA_025403585.1 Parazoanthus swiftii | reverse complement strand
AGTTTGAGTCACTAGTCAGCCCCCCATCTGCCCCTCCCCCCAACCCACTTTCAAGTGGCTCCGCAGCCTATGATTGAAAGCGAGTATTAAATGGATGCATGTGTTGAGCATGAGTTAGCAACATCGGCTGTTGGGTTTCCCTTCCGGCGTTTCTCGTAGTAATCTACAGTAATCCGTCTTTTGTACTTTTAAACTGTGAATGTTAACATGTTTCAAAGCCATTTTGATATTGGTTTCAAAGAATGCAACAAACTTTCTTAAAACTTAAAGGGTAACTCACAGTTTCAGAATGCGAAGATCCAGTGGAAGGATTGTGGCATCTGGCATTCTTCAAACGTCATTTTTGTGTTAGCCATGACGAAGATTCTTACTTATGTTTTGAATTGTCCAAGCACAAGTTGAGTAGTCCATCCTCAGTTTTCGTTGATGCAGCCACATTTCCTTGCCTCAGCTCCAATTGTCAGAATATTTTCAAGCAAAGCAAAGTAAAGTCTGGTTCACACTTGTGAAATAAGAATAAGGCCAAATAAAGTAATATAGTTGGTTACATGTAGCATCCCCGCCCGACCACTGAAAACCCTCCCGACCAAGAAAAACTTTTGTTTTTATTTCCATACATTTCCTTTATAAAAAAAAATAATGGTCCCGACCATATCGAGGACATACACAAGTTTTCTTCAAAAGCATATTTAATTCAAGACTGATGGAAGACTGACCTTTTACTTGACTTGAAAACTGAACATTTTCATGATCTACTGGGATATAAATACGCAGACAGTCCCTATGAATGACTTTAAGTTTCTTTACTTGGACAAAGAGTAAATATCAAATAATAAAAATATAAACCGTCCGCAGACCATGTATTTTTAGCAGAGAGGATGCTAACCAACTAACTTTTTTTTATTTGGCTGATGTAAACTTGTTCAATCTCGTCGCACACTTAGTATTCCACTGTCTTTTCCTTTTTTATTTAAGGCTTTTACTTATCCTTATTTCATAAGTGTGAACCAGGCTTAAACCCTAAAAATAGCATTGTTTCAACAACAGCAACACTAACAAACAAACACATTTTATTTGTTCTGAGATAGTAGTTATACAGGAGGAATATACTACTGAAAGAGTAAAGGTGATTGCAGGAAGATAGAAAATAGCAAAGCTAATCGAGCTAAATTTCTAAAAATAGATCTCAAATAATTATCATTGGTCGCCCAGCAGTACGAAGATGAAGAGTATCGTCATTTCATAATCCATCTTTACACCGAGGCTAAAACGTTGACAACCGAAGACGAAATGATGGGCAAAACGACAGCAACTAGACTGTACGCTGCACCAAGCATGGCCGTAAACTTGCCAACGCCATGCTTCTCAAAACATGGTAGTTATGGTAGTTATACAGGAGGAATATACTGAAGGTGATTGCAGGAAGAGAGTACAAGCGACTTAGCAAATAGCAAAGCTAATCGAGCTAAATTTCTAAAAACAGATCTCAAATAATTATCATTGGTCGCCCAGCAATACGAAGATGAGGAGTATCGTCTTTTGGTGTAATATATTTCCCCGGGTATATTTCATAATCCACCTTTACACCGAGATAAAGCGTTGACAACCGAAGACGAAATGATGGGCAAAACGACAGCAACTAGACTGTACGTTGCACCAAGCATGGCCGTAAACTTGCCAACGCTATGCTTCTCAAAACAGTTGCTTTTTTCAATACTATTACTATCATATTATTTTTGAGCTCTTTAAGTCGATTATAATGTTTACCCCCAGCTAGATAATTTCTAATATTGGGAGATTTTTAAAGAACATAAATTAACAATATATTGAATACAAACAAAGGGATTGTGAGCCGGCTGTGACAGAGTCAAAGTCTCATTAAGTGCGCGTCATCTGTGATTGTCAAATACAGAATCAAATTTTTAAAAAAAACCTCCTCAGACGGCTTGAGCGCACGCCATACTTACGACTTAGGCCCAACTTTGCCAACTATTAAAACTCGTCGGAAGAACCTGTAATAAAATCTTATAAGCAAAAAACAATGAGCTTCATAAAAAAAATTATGTACGTACCAATACCCGTGATTACCTCCTTTAATCTTTATGACTTTTCTACGACTTCAACCAAAGTTAAATTACTAAGGTCGTACTGCAGTAACATTTCTTTTTCTTGGCAATTGGCGTGATGAGACCAAAACAAGAAAAAGTGCAATCGGATCTGGTCTTTGCACCAGTTAAGATTGAGGGCGAAAAAATTTTTGAATCCCAGACGATCAAAAATCAAATAATGCTGACGTGACCAGTAAAAATTAAAATCTTTGTTGCTACAGCAAGAGTTATTGGACAAATTCTGCTTTTAATGAAAATGCAACAAACTTTCTTCAGATTTTCTTTCTAGTTTATTCTAGTGCACTATTTTAGTTTTAGAATGACGAAGACTACCATTCGGTAACTGAAGTTAGCCTATTCTTTGTCCACACACCAATGTATTTGTGAAAACACTTAAAAAAAACTTTTGCAATTGAAATTAGTGTTGGTGTTGCAACAGCAACCCCTCGAAAAAAAAACTCAACCCCCCCCCCCCTTCCGCGCGCTCTCAATGCAGTCCGAGAAGGAAGGGGCAAAAAATGTTTTTCCTTGTTCTGCTTTTCCATTTTTTCTGCTTATGTTGCAATATTGCTTTAATATGTTCCTAAAATACATTAGACATAAAATAGGGAACTAAATATAAATTTTCCACGGACATCACACTTCCTGTTATAATGTCTTTATTTGTTGTCACTGATCATGCTACGTCATCTCAACACTTAAAAACTCGCATAATGTTATCAACTAAATTACGTTCTGTGAAAGTTCGAGACGGTGGAGTTTGAACATGTCTTCAACTAACAGTTCTATCAACATGAACGCACAAACATTGCCGTGTCCTTACGTGGGTGGATATGATTGGAGGCCACACTACCTTACACGAATTATCTACTACAACACAGCCGCTGCGATTTTTGTCAATGCAGTGGCTTGCCCTGCTGTCGTTGTTTGCAACATGTTGGTAATCTTCTGTGTGGTGAAGGAATCAAGATTGAGACGGAAAAAATCTAACGTCTTCCTGTCGCTGTTGGCGGTAACAGATCTGGCAGTTGGCATAGTTTTGTGTCCCTTATTCATCGCAAGCTATTCCTGTCATTTAAGTGGTCAGTGTGATTCATGTCAAGTTGACACTGCTGCCTTTTTCCTTCTTGTAAGTTGCAGCTTTTCATCACTTTTCAACCTTGTATTGATCGCCTTGGATCGCTTCATTGCAATCAGACTTGCTCTACGTTATAAAGCCCTTGTCACCACCAAAAAGATTGTTGCTACAGCAGTTGTGGCATGGACAATGGCACTTTTTGTCTCCTTATTCCCTTTTTACAGCACTAGATTGGCAAACTATCTGTTTTTAACATTTGGTGCAATTTCAATTTCAGTTATCTGTTCGTGCTACGTATCAGTTTATTTTGAGTCACGAAAACACAGTAAATACATTCAAGCTCATATTCCGCATAGACAGCAAGACAACTCTCGTCGCCACGAATTTAAAGCTGCAAGAACAACATTTATAATTACTGCTTCAGCTCTTATTTATGTCATACCTCCTTTTATTGCCGTATTTACAAAACTTATAATCTTCGACATTTCAGCGACAGAAACTTCCGAACCAACTTTTTATTTCGTACGACAAGCATGGGTCTGTACCACAATAATGCTGAACTCTTTGTCCAACCCACTCATCTACTCGTACAGAACCCAAGAATTGAGAGAAGTCATTAAAAAGGTATTGAATCGCTTAAGAAACAATGCGCGTTAACAGACCAAAGTATAAATCAAAGACTACATGTTACTCTTCAGGGTGTTTGCAGTTATCCTGTTGATTTCTGAGCTAATACGAAGTTATGTACTTATGCGGTAAAAACATCAGTAATAAAAATATTAATATAAACGACACATCTTTACAACGCCACGAACACTAATTGCCCTATGGCGCTTAGCACTTCTGCAATCTTAAAAACTAATTTGAAAGCGTTAAATAAGTAATGGTGTCCTTGCTGTTATTTGTTTTTCCTGGAGGACAGAACTCATGTTTTATGACAGATCGGATTTGAATTTCGTGTTTACTTCATAAGAAGACGTAATCATATAAATGCAAAAATCGCCCTATTGGTCTAAAGTAATCAGTCAAGTGCACTATTACACAACCAATAAAGTACTGCGGTCGGACTGCGGTATACATCAAATGAAAAGTAAAAACAATTGAAGTGAGAAAGTGTTTTTTGAACTTGAGTTTATCCCCTTAATGACTGGTTTCAAGGATCCCACCATGGTCTCTGTCCCATTCTCGGTCTCCTTTGGAATCAGAAATAGATTCGTTGTTGATATCCGGCATGAACATGTCTAGAGGTCACCAGATCGAAACAAAATGTTATTTAGCTTTCCAGATCGATGCAAGAATGCTATTTAGCTTTCCAAATCGGTACAAAATTGCTTTTTTTATATAAGCTATATTAGTCTCTTTAAACCCTTAATTTACTGACCAATTTTTTGTATAAAGTATCCGCCAACGACTCTTTAGAACTTTTAAATTTCCTACTGTCTGAGACTGCAGGAGTACATTTAACGCAGTTTCCGGTTTTCGAACTCTCTGTGGATTGATCTCTGTCCCATTCTCGGTCTCCTTTGGAATCAGAAATAGATTCGTTGTTGATATCCGGCATGAACATGTCTAGAGGTCACCAGATCGAAACAAAATGTTATTTAGCTTTCCAGATCGATGCAAGAATGCTATTTAGCTTTCCAAATCGGTACAAAATTGCTTTTTTTATATAAGCTATATTAGTCTCTTTAAACCCTTAATTTACTGACCAATTTTTTGTATAAAGTATCCGCCAACGACTCTTTAGAACTTTTAAATTTCCTACTGTCTGAGACTGCAGGAGTACATTTAACGCAGTTTCCGGTTTTCGAACTCTCTGTGGATTGATCTTTCTTAAGCATCTGGGAACCTGGTAACACATTTCTTTTGGTCTTTGCAAATCACAAGAATAATACTCTGAATACTGTCTTGTATGCCAATCTGCCGCCCAGAGTGAGTAAAGTTTTGCCTGAGGAGAACCTTCAAAAGGATTCGGACACCTTGTTTTCTCTTGATCTGCACTCGTTAGTGATCACATGCGAGGTGTCTGATACTATTGCAGATCACAGCGACCATGACCACACTGACTCCAATACAATTAATGAGGAAAATGCAATCACAAAGCAATTCAGATTTAAGTGCCTCATTGTTCATCAAACCATTCACTGCCAATTAATAGAGCGAAACGGTTATGAATCTCGGCCACTAGTTTCCTTATTATAGGTTTTTGTTCTCTCTATCTCTTTGATATATGAGCAACTATCCAGTGAGAATATTTTTGCTCACAATTTAAACAAAGCAATGTGCACAATCACGGTTCGTTCAACATAAGACAAAGCAGTTTTGTACACTCTTTTTGAAGTTTGTTGAGCTTCACAACCAGTTAGTTTTATGAACTATGTTGCCAACATAGTTAATAGAGTAACTAGTTATGAAACTCGGCCAGTTTTGTTGTTATATGTTGTATGTTTTTGTTCTTGTTTTATGTTGAACGAACCGTGACAGTGCACATTGCTTTGTGAGTTCTACGTGTCATCCTAAATGTTACTACTGGTTAGTTGTTTATATGTATTTCAAAACCTTTTGTGTTTTGTGCAAGGCCAACGGACAAAAGGGAGAGAGAAAAAAAATGTTGCTTTATAAACTATGTTGCCAACGACTTTCGCACATGGATTCCAGTAATATATTGGATTCAGAAATGAGCACCATATTATATAAGGCTTGTAACATTTAGCAAATAGTGAAATACAATATGCGAAAAATTTGTTAAGCTTCTAAAACTAACATGTTGATATTTGGTATTGCTGTTTACTAAAACGGGGGATTGAGGAAAGGAAAATGGAAAATTAAAAATGGGAAAATAAAAAATATAATCTAAAAATTGAAAAAAAAATATGACATAGTTATACCTTATAAGTAAATGAAATCATAAAAGCGGGATCTAATGTGTTTGAAGTGGAATTGCTTATCTAATTTTAATTAAAATTAAGCTTCCGATTTCTACTCTACTTTCTACTTGTTCTTAAATTGTTCTTAATTTTTGGCCAATCTGAGCTTCGTTGTTCTTATAAAGTTGTTGTTATAAAAAGCGTGTGCTGCTTTGGAAGATCGGGTATCGACGGAAAATTCATTGTAAATCCCAGTTAGTTGGCTGGGTTGACCATGATTTGTGGTCAAAACAACTATCAAAACACCAGTTATTTGGCTGAGTTGACCATGATTTGTGGATTTGCCTTTATTTGTATTCAAAACCCAGTTGCATGTACTCACAAGTGATTCGAAATATCAAAACTTTCCATCTTGAACACAGGCTACGTTGCTTTGTTAACCGTTACAAAGCGTGGCATGTAAGTGTAACTGAGTTATTTGAGTTTTAAATATTCATTCACCGTACTGTACATTCGTGTCACCGTGGGAAAAACAGTATAAAATTTCGTTATGTATTTTGGTAAATTGTATCATATATAATAATATTATATTATATTATTAATTCTATTAATAGTAATTCTTAAGTTTTATTTAGTATTCTTTGCGATGTGTAATTTGTTTATAACTACTAAACATATTTATATTTTCTTTTTCTATGTTAACCATAAAAATTCAGAGTTTATCTGAAACTATAGTAACAAAGTTCTATTTCAATTATTTTTTTCAGTAAGACGGGACTAGGTTCTATTCACTGTTTTGGTTTGGTAATACAATAATTCTCCTCAGATTTGGCACATAATAAGCAGCAGGTGCGCCTCTCACCTCTGCTTTGGTGATAAAAGGCTTTTTCACACCAGAAATTGAAAGTAGGTCTAAAGTAGGGTGTTCTCTCCACCCTACTTTTGGACGTGATGTTTACTTTACAAAACATTTTTTCACAGTCGCAATTTAATTCTGTTACTTAAATAAAATTACCATTCCAAGTTTGAAATTTTTTTACTGGTTTATGCATACAGTAGTCGCGGGCCGTTTCGTTACTCTTATAAGAGAACTTTATAGCAACGATGACGGGAACGTCAACGAGAACGTTACAAAACAATGGACTTAATTACAAAGTACAACATCTTCACGTTGGAATGCAATCAGCTGGCCGTGTGATGATTATCCATTTCAATTTTCATATTTCATCAAAAGTTGACAAGCTTTTTGAAATTGCATGTCTGATCTGGAGGTGTAAAAGTAAGATCGTAAGACTTGTCCGATCAGTCTTTGAAGTAGGATACGGCTCTTTTGATGAAGCCTACATTAAAGTATCATACTTTAGGCCTATACTATATCTCCATTCACATACAAACTAGGGTCACACTACGACATGGGCCTACTTTGGACCTATTTGCGATCATAGTGTGAAAATGCCTAGTAATTGCTCACTAATGCGCATAGACCACTTTAATAGTATGCCTCAGTGGCCGTGAATGGCACAAGAACTTCGAGTCGAGCCAGTAAGGCCAAAATACAGCGAATATATGAGAACTTGGAACTTGACCTCAGCTTGAAGTTTCACTGTTGTTTATAGCCACTGGAGAAAAATATGAAAGTAGTGTATAATTAGGGCATCTATCCTTCGAGATTATAACACCTATTCATAGTTTGGGATAAGAGGAAGATTAGAGAAAAAGCTAGAAAAAGAAAGAGGAATATAAAGAAGTTTGAAAGAACTACGGAAAAGGGAGCTAAAAAATATAGCCCTCTGCGTTCTAAGGTAGAGAAAAAAAAAGTAGTTACTGCTATGTTAAATGTGTAAACCTGAATTCTAAGTCGCATGTCGACAATATCTGCCGCTCTGCTTCATCGGTCTTTAGCGACATGGGGCGACTCCGAAAATACCTTAACCCTATTCCGCCTGGGCTTTTTCGGAGTTCCTGGGCCTGGGGGGGGGGGGCTTCAAAAGCCCCCCCGCCTCCATAAATCCGAAAGTATTGATGCTATTGTCAAGAAACTTGGAGTTTGGTAGAACTATAAAAGCTAATTAATTTCATTAGGTTACAAAACAATATGACGTCATGATGACGTCACGATGACATCATTCCTCCACAAAACGGTGTTTTTGGGATTTTCCTTCTTATTTTTGTACAAAAAGCACGCATAGACAAAAACTCTTGGTTTAAACAGTCGATCAATGTCTCAAAACAATAAAGTTGGGTTTTAGCCCATTCCAATTGTATGAACTCGACATATATCTATAGAAACGAGAAAATGGGGAGGAGGTATTTTTTCCATGCCAATTGCAGTCAACTTTGTGCATGTTTTCGAAGCTATTTCAGTAGATAGGGTCTAAAATTTGTAAAACAAACAAAAACCGGATAGGATAAACTTCAGAAAATTAAAAAAATATATATTACGACATTTGCCAGATTCTGTAATTTGCACTCAAGTATGTATGACGTCATCGATGACGTCATTTATCGACTGATATAAGTCTGAGATATCATAATTCTCAAAGCAAGAGTGTTCAAGGTTAACAAAATACTCTTTCCCAAGCAGTACAATCCGATTAAATCTAAAAAGAAAGCAAGATTTTCTAATTTCAGCAAAACATGCCCTTCAAAACGCCGTTGCCATGGCAACAGCGGACCCAATAACCTAAATTCTACCACATCACTAAACAGCCAGATAAATTTGAGGAAAAGTCCCACGACATGGAGGGATTATCTTAAATTGTTTGGAATCGCAAGCTAGTTGAAGTTGGCGCGGGCATCAAAAGCCCCCCCCCCCCCAGGCGGAATCAGTCAATTACCGAAACGCGAAAGACTAATTCGTGCATTTGTCACGTCACGACTAGACCAGTGCAACTCCCTACTGTGTGACCCCCCTAAAAAAAACACAAGCGAGCTTTTAACACTGTTGCCCGCATTGTTGTTAAAGGCCCCAAGATAAAAAAAAAACATGGCGCCATCATATTTATCTGACCTCCTTAAACCAAGTGAGCACATCAGGCAAATTCCGTCCAGCACAAAAAGTCTTTGTTCAGCCACGCTCTCGAGCATCTACGTTTGGCGACAGGGCTTTTTTTTTGTTGCCAGCCCTCAGCTGTGGAACACTCTCAAAAGAGCAAAATCTCTTGAGAATTTTTTTTCTAAATAATAGATATTTTTTCTTCAGATATAGAGCACTTTTAAGCACTTTTCTATAAACATTTTTAATATCAAAAGGTATTGATGTATAAAACCTTGCTAAAAGCTAAATCCTTTCCCAAGCCAAGTGGCTCAAAAGACCGGCCCTGATCTCTGGTTTCCGTAGTGTTACGCGGATGAGAGTCTGTGACTCCCCGTGACACTTATCCCCCAGCAGAACTGATACTTACTTATACAGCTGAGTTCGACTGGACACAGCACAGTGGTCAGGCCGGAGTTCGATCTCACGAACTTTAGGTTACGAGTCGGACACGCTAACCACTCGACCACTGCGCCGCTGAGCACTGTACTTTAGTCGGATTGTCCTGAAAGTCCAATTCATACTTTACATTAATCTTAACTGAAACTTCTCTGTTTTCCAAAACAGACTTTTCAGTATATACTTTTTTTTGTTTTAGTTTGTATCTATCTATTAGTATTACTTTCTTAAGTTTTCTTTTTATACAATGCGCGTGTTTGTCGTGGCAATGGAAACGGTTGCGGAGTGGCAAAAACGCGGGAACTGAATCGTGCTTACCCTTAGATAGCTTACAAATTGCGCATATGCTGAAATGAAATATGAATCCGGCAGTTTTCACCGAAATAGTAGTCCAGTTCTGGTAGGCCTTTCTCGATTATGCTAGTAAAACTGGCATTTAATGCAACTAGAAATTCTTGCATAAAGCCAAAAAAATGCTAAAATAATGCCTGATTTCTTCAAAAAATGCCACTTGAATTCCAAAAAATGCTTTTTTTTATTTCAAACAAAACGTACAAACTCTTACATTATATGCTCATATCAACAACAGGTGATACTCAATAATTGTTTGTTTATAAAACTAGGGGTCAGAATTAAAACTTTTTCAGCCAACAGCCAGTCAGCCACTAAACAGTC
>JAOBYE010727331.1:0-10161 GCA_025403585.1 Parazoanthus swiftii | reverse complement strand
GTTAATTTGTATTACATTAGGGTTGGTGTTACACTTAGCGTTAATTTGTATTACATTAGGGTTGGTGTTACACTTAGCGTTAATTTGTATTACATTAGGGTTGGTGTTACACTTAGCGTTAATTTGTATTACATTAGGGTTGGTGTTACACTTAGCGTTAATTTGTATTACATTAGGGTTGGTGTTACACTTAGCGTTAATTTGTATTACATTAGGGTTGGTGTTACACTTAGCGTTAATTCGAAATTTGCTGGTTAATTGCTATGCAACCCGCGAAGTCCCGTGCGCGCATGTCTTAACAAACTTGAGAGATAATAACTTAAATGTTTAACCTGGGAATATATACGAAACATCGACGTCTGAAGTTTTCAAGATTCATTAGAAGTTAAGGTATGTTAAAGCCTGTTCAAACTATCAATTTTTCGTGCAGCTTTTGTCGTGATTTCCATTGCAATATTTCTTGCATTTGCGCTGTTACTTCCTGTACATGTAAAGTACCTGCAATATCCTTGAATTTGAGTGCCAAGAAACTTGCGAGTTTTTGCAAAATCTCGAAATTTAATAAAACGTGGCGACGAAAGTTGCTAGTGTGAACGGACGTTCGGTTTTAACTTTTTAAGAGTTTACTGGCGACACAAGCTCTTTGCTTCGACAGCACTCTGAACCGGAGTTCGCTCGCACAGCCATGCTGAGTTTTTATGTTCAGTATCGCGGCCGATAGACTAATGCATCAAAGCAAACAGCCTGTTTCAGAAACAAATGCAAAGACCACAATGACATGTTTTAAAAGTCTTACTTCACAGCAAGTATCAATTAACAAGCACGGCCACGAAGAGTATTTGAAGTACGCGTAGAAATGTTTTGTTCAAACGTTTCACTCAAGACTTGCATGTCTTGCATGCATTAGTTAGTTACCGGTATCGTCATTTTAGTTTAAAATCTCTCTTCATTGTCGGAATGTCTGCAAATAGCAATCGCTTCTCATAATATCTCGCTCGCTACTCGCTTAACGTGTGTCAATTCTTTGTTGCTGTTTAGTTGTTATGAACGGCGCGAACTGAGTATCCGACAACAAACGCGTCGGTTTCAAAAACGTGAATATAATAGCCCATTTCCGACTTACGCTCGACTGCCGACAAACAAAAGCATCGAGTCGAGGCCAAGTGCTCAAAAATAAACAAATGCATGAAAAGTGAGCACCTAGCCTCGACTTTGAAGGTTTTGTTTGCGAGCAGTGGAGCGTAATATTGTTCTAGGGTCTATTTTTGAATTGTTGCATCGTTTAAGAGAAACTATAGGCGCGCTATTTTGCCAGTTCCTTCTTCCTTGGGTAGAAACGCTTCGTTTTATCTCCGTAAGACTAGCGGCTTAGCTAGAGTAGATACGACGAAAGTATTAAAGGTTTTCCTTATGTTGAACGCACACGACAGTAAAGTCGGAAGAAATATTTTGACGGAAATGAAGTATTCATTCATTCACAAAAAATAAACTGATTTTACAACACTTAACTTGGAAGTTACTAAAACCTAGAACGGGGAACAGGGAACGGTCAATATGAATCGGGGAACGGTCAATATTACAATATCTGCAGCGATGCTTGACGTTCTTAATTGTTCAAATCCCCCAGCCTCCAAATAATTGGTAGATTCTCACACCTCAAAACTCATATTGACCGTTCCCCGACTCGTACTGACCGTTCTTCGTTCAAGGTTTTAGTAACGCCCCACTCCACTTACATGTTTCGCACGGGAGCGCCACAACAATGGTTAATCACAAAAAGAGTTGCTTCTATTTTCTATAACTAATTAGCTTTATCATAATGCCCGTGCATAAAACGACTTTTCTACAGTAAATATCCAGAATTCAATATCAAACATTTATCAATACGTTAAATGTAGTATAAAGAGTATTAAATGTTCCATAATTTCAAAGGGTACTCGTTTGCTCATTGTTGAGGGCTTGCGATGCTCCATTTCGGTTTACAAAATTGCTCACAAGTTCGGTATTTAAAACTTGAATAAAATACCCTACTTGCAAGATCGCCAACATTCACTCCGGATGCCGGACTTGATGCCGAGCTACGCAAAAAGCCATTTGAACGCAAAAAGTTATTTGAACGCAACTGAAAGCCATTTGAACGCAAAAAGCCATTTGGAAATGAACGCTATTGACCGCATACGATTTTGTGTGCGAATTGTGACTTGATTCGTTTTTTCTGTTCTACCGCCAACTGGAAAAAGAACCAGCTAAACTTTTTTATCCGACAACTTCATTGACAAAATACATTTTTCATCGTACGGAATTAACTGCCAGCATTGTTACTAGATCCTCTTTATTTTATGACTGAAACATTTCAAGAATTCTTATACATCTCTTGCCTTATCCTACCCCCGCATTTTATTTGCCTTGAAATCAAACAAATTATAACAGTGTATATAACAGGATAAAGTGAAAATTGTCACAGCCGAGAGCTTTCCGATTTCAGCCGATAATAACACGATTTTCACTTGGATTACGAGTTCCCAAGGCGCCAAGTTTGAATAGGCCATTGTTTTGTGCTTTTGCCAACCCAACAATGGGGCAAAGTTTGATAGTCTGGTACGGTGTTAAGCAGTTACAATTATTCAAAGGATTGGCTACGTTTCCTGCTTGGTTCCCAAGCGAGTTCGGAAACCGACACCAAGAAATTTCTCCCTGCAACTTTGCGGGTTTAAACCACTTTCGGAAAATTGAGACCGGATCCTAACTAGTACAAGGATTACCCCTAAAAATACCAGGTCCTCACAAAACTCAGATATTGCACGAGAAAACCCCTAAAAACACTGGATCGTCAATTTCAATCCCTAGAAGATACAATGAGCTCCCCCAAAAACTAATATAAGGAGTACCCAGTGGGTGCTTCACCACGTTTGGGCCATAAAGAGGGAAAACCTGGTCCAAAACTTACCGCTTGGACCTTGCACTCAGCTAATAAGTGGTATTTATTCGCCATACTGTTCGATGACTAGACTGGAATCACTGTAAAATGCCATTCTTGGCATTTGCAAGAAACTGAGGTTGCCCTCCCGTCCTTCCACCTTGTAGCACCGTTAAATGTAATAACATAATGTTAAATACATAACGTTAAATGTAACACCAACGCTAAATGTAATAACAACGCTAAATGTAACACCAACGCTAAATGTAATAACAACGCTAAATGTAACACCAACGCTAAATGTAATAACGTTAAATATATAACGCTAAATGTAACACTAACGCTAAATGTAATACCTTGGTGACGTTCATGAGCCAACTGCGCAGCACGTGATCTCAGTTCCAGTGAGAATAACAATTCGAGTCCCTCGCAATATCAGACCAGAACTGGTTTCTGTCAATTCACATTTCTACTTCTCAAATGACCTGAGGTCATTGTATTTTGCAGTTGGAAACAGTTTTACTGCTGTGTGTCATTTACCTGATTACAGGCATGTTTTACAGCTTGCAAAGTCGGGTCTGCTTCTGTTGCTGATGCTATTTCATCTAGGGTCGTGCCTTTTGGCACAGCATTCATGGTAATATAATTAACATACTCTTCAGCCATACTCCGTTTCTAATAGCGGTTCGACTCAGAATGTAGACAGATAAACAGTAGGATTTCCTTCGCCAAGGCGATAGGTTACTGTGAAGTCGTACAGTTGCAACCGAAGCTGCCATCTCTCAATTCTTGCAGGGGGCTTTGAACGTGGATTTCTGAAGATGGTTTCAAGGGCCTTGTGGTCAGTGATCAGGATGAAGGTGGAGCCATGCTTTATTGGTAGAGATAGAATCTCTCATAACCCTAGACAATCGTTAACACTTCCTTCTCTGCTTGGCTTTAACCTTTCTCTACATCAGTTAAAGCCAATGTCTAAAGCAGATTTCTGACTGAGAAGTGCCCCTAGACCAACTGGGCTAGCATCGACAGTTAATTCTGTTTCTGCCGCTGGGCTGTAAAAATCCATAACAACGTCAATGGTAGTTCCTGCTTTCAGGCTTGTTGGTCTTCAGCTGTCCAGACGAATGTAGTGCCAGACCTGGTTAATTGTCGTAATGGCTCCGTAGTGGTATCATAGTTAGCAATAAATCGTGACACAAAGTTAGTTTGTCCAAGAAAGCTGCGCACCTCGAAGGAAGTCTTGGGGATTTCGGCATTCACGATGGCAGTGACTTCCTTTGGGTCTGATGATATTTCCGCTGCTGAGAAGGTATATCCAAAGGAATGAAGATTCTGTTTTTTGAAGGCACACTTAGTGCCTTAGTCCGTTCTCTCTCAAACGCTGAAAAACTATGCGAATAGTTTTGTCGTGTTCTTCTTGGGGTTTACCATAAACTATGATCTCATCGCTGATATTCTTCACACCTGGGATCCCCTGCAGGGCTTTCTCGATTTCATGTTGTCGTAAATCACCCTACGCTGCTCGAGATAGTCATCACTAGGGACGAGGTGTTAGCTGTGCTGAAAGGTCTTAATGTTAATAAAGCAACGGGGCTTTACGAAACACCAGCCAGACTGAATGTTGAATGCGCTGACGCCATCGCCCGTCCGGTCTGTGACCTCTTCAATCTGTTACTATCGTCTGGGAAATTCTTCTCAGTGTACTGTAATACCACTGTTTAAGAGAGGTAAGCAAGCATTCTTTACTAACTATCGTGGTATTTTACTGCTCCTCATGTTGTCCAAGGTACTAGAAAGGTAAAGGTAAAGTAAAGCAACCTTATTTAACGAGGGTAACACGTCAAAGTTATAAATTAACTGATAAACCTGTGGCCCTCGGTGCGCACTTTACCCCTCTTCCTCTGACAGTGCTCCGTTTTACGGGTATCTAAAGCTAAAGCTACATTGGGCAGAAGAAAGTCGAAACAGACGTTAAGGTCGCAAGGATCGAACCGGGGGCCTCCAGCTCCGAAGGCCACGCACTTACCAACTGAGCTACGCCTGCTTCTAAGAGAAAAATGTAGCCCGTCGTTTGGTGCGATTCATGGCTGGGCGCTTGTTCCACATACAGCACAGGGTATGCCTTTCATGCACGACCCAACTTCTAGCATTCCTTCATGAAATCGGGAAAGCTCTCGGACAACGAACACGAGACTGACATTGTATACTTTGACCTCACCCGCGCCTTTGACACCGTTTGCCATGCCCATTTTTTGCAAAAGCTCTGCTCTTACGGTATCGCCGGTCCTCTGTACAACTGGTTCGCTGATAATCTGTCTTCTCGCCGCCAGCGTGTCGTTGTCAATGGAACGTCAAACCCGTGGGGATAGGTATGTTTTGGGGTCCCCCAGGGCTCGGTGCTCGGGCCAATACTTTTTATTCTCCCCTGATAGGCTTTCCTCTTCAAGTACTGCCATGTTTGCTGACGAAACTAACCAAACTACTTCAGCAAGATCTAAACTCTTTGTCACAATGGGCGTCTTACAACGAGCTATGGTTACAGCCGGCAGAATGCCAGAATAATCGGATTTCTCGCAAACGAAAAAGCCCACAAAGGTCTCACTAGCTAAACGGAGTGTCTCTCAAGATTGCCACCCCAGCGCGTGATCTCGGTGTCGAGGTCTCCCACGACCTCAAGAGGGCGGATCACATTAATATCATTGGATGGGTCAGCGGCAGGAACTGCTCAACATGTCTCTGCAATACGCCTGCTAATATTTCAACTTTCTTCTTGATGATTTGCTGTTTGGATTACACACGCTCATTATAATTAGTCCTTGGACAGTGACTGCTACCTGTATTAAGTTTGTACATGATATTTCCGCCGTACTAAGGCTAGCGGACTTCGTTCGCGGAAACTCTGGTTTGTTGTCTACGTACCGTCATCTTGGGTTTTACACCATCCAAATGGCATCGTTCAGCCTCACAGCAAGGCTTTTGCTACTATTAATGTAGGATCTACAGCCAGTGATGACACCGGATTGAACCAGATACTGACGAGCTAAAAACAACAAACTCACACAATCGCCATCTTGGGAACCTCACTCGCTTTATAATGCTTAGCAATCACTGTTGCATAACAACTACTTTATGGTTAATAATTAACCACAGACATTACAACTAATAACTTGTTATGTATGATTCCATATGTATTCCAACTTTCCGTTCGCAAAGAAACACGACCGAATACGAGTGTGTACCATCAACTTTGCCAGAAAAACACTTGCAACTCTGTCAGTTCATTGAAACATACAAACCAGATGTACATGTAATACTTGGTTGTGGAACAAAAATAGAGCCTTCAATTCAAAGAAAACCATCAATGAGAAAAACTCCCAACCGTGGCTCGACACACGTAAGAAAGCCTTACTCGTCAGAAGCAGCGACATTACAACACAGCTCTACGCACCAAAAGCGATCACGATTGGCATACGTTCAAACAACTACAAGACAGTTGACAAGGAACTCGAAATTGCCCATCAGAATCATGTCAACGAGCTCTTAAAACATTAATGAGCCCGACAATAGCACTGTTGCAGGAAACCGCAATCCACAAATTACCAAACGCTTTTGGCGTTACTTCAAAGCAAAACGGAAAGACAAATCTGGAATTCCTGTTCTTTGAGCAAACGGAAAAGACATACCGACCCAGAGAAGCTAGGCTAACATTTGAATGACCACTACGACAGTGGTGGAACATGGATACAGTCTTGGTTAACATACCGAACACAGCAAGTACTCCTGGAGGTTACAGTCCTGGCCTCCCTTTGCTTCTTACTGTTTATAAATGATATTGGAAACGGTATATGTTCCACGTTTAACCTATTAATTTTGCTGACGATACTCTTTTATATGGCCTTGTTCACAATAGCCAAGACGCCATACAGCTCCAAGAAGACATGGATAAGCTTACTGCATGGGCACAAACTTGGCAGATGATATTCCACCCATCGAAATGCTATGTACTTAGGATTGATCGGTCAAGGCAACAAACTACATATAACTACACAGTGTCTGGTCAAACACTGCAGTCTGTGGATGTTGGGCCACAGACTGCAGTGTACCTTGGTGTCAATATTATCAAAACATTGATATGGAAACGCAAGTTTTAAAGGGCAAAAACTAAACTCTGGGCTTCATTAAGCGAAATTTGCACTCTTGCCTCGAAGGAATAAAAGCCGAGCTTACATCTCCCTTGTTAAATCAACTCTAGAATATTCCAGCGCAGTCTTGGATCCGTACGGGCAATACCAGATCCAGTGGCTAGAAAACGTACAGAGACGAGCTGCTTGCTTCGCAACAAGAACGTATGGATCAGAACAAGGCTGTGTAACACGGGCCCTCAATCATCTCCAGTGGCCGTCACTCCAACACAGAAAGAAAGTTGAAAGACTAACTCTACTACACAAGGCACTACACAGCGACGCAGCAGTCAACATCCCTTCGTACATTGAGCACAAAACCACATTGTATTGCCTTCATGACAGCACTCATCAGTTGCCTGCTAGCACAAGACCAGAGCATAAGCATGGAATTTGCTTTTCAAAGATCATTGGAAAATTAAATACCTTTTTAGAAAAAATAATTGACGCAGCAAAAACATAAGCAAAAAATATTCCCATATTTTTCACTAAGTTAGAAAACGAAATATGATTTTTCTGACTCAAATGAAATTCATTGACCTTGAAAACAATTTACCGATTTGAAAAATTCCGTTACCAGTTCTATTTCTGTGGCTAAATGTTTGTTTTTCTAGACACAAAATGACCGAGGTTATTTAAAATCAGTGTTCTCTTTATTGTTAATTAACATATGCATATTTAGTTTTGTATCAGCCACGACTACTACCACCTAATAGTATTTAAGTATTTCCAAGATCCCTATGAACCCTGGTCATTGTTTCATTAACCAATTACAGAGCTGCTTCAAGTAGCTGCTGGTCGACCCCAGCTAGTGGAACTTGATTTTACATGAACCACTGGTTAGAACGTAGTCATTGCAACTGTTAAGTAAAACTGCGAAAATATGTAACCAATTTTCTTTCACAAATTTTGCCAGTTCCTCTCCAGAATGAGAACCCAAAACTCTTGTGAAGGAGCCCAGTCCCCAGACCACCATACAAACTTGGGGCCTTTGGCCCCTTTCTGCTCCAAGTCGGGCTTTATCCACCTCTGCAGAGTTGTACATCACAAAGTCCTGTTACAAACGTAAATATAATTACTAAAAAGAAAAGAAATGGGTTTTAAAACACACTTTTTATTAAAGAAACAGCAATAACTGAGTGAGTAAAGAAAGTCCCTAATTTGGTTTGTTGTTACAGTGTTGAGTAGTAGCTTGTCATTCGAAATATTTTCTTATTTGTGATTGGCTCATGGCCCAAAAGTCGAATTGTAATTGGTTCATTTAGATGTCTGATAACAAGTTTGCAGCTGGATGTTATCCAAAAACATTCAAACAGTTTACAGACAAATTAGTATATAATAGAGGACTTAAATAGAACAACCACATTTGTAATAATTACAAGAACTCTTTTATTTTGCCAGCTCTTTCATTTTGCCAGCTTGCAGTTCGGGTGCACAAGTAGAGAGTTATGTTGAGTCAAAAGTTACACACCGTGTTATAAAAAAATAAACCTTTTCAATATTAACTCCCAACTCCCCCTGGCCCTGGCTTGTCACTGAATTATTGATCGGTCAACCAGAATTCTGTAACAACCATCTCATTGTATACTGTGCATGTGCGACGAGAAATGTTCTAATCTCTCCTCATCTGGTAAAATACTGTTAAGTCTCTCCATCATAGGAACTAACCGCTTGCAGTTTACGTCAATTCTTTTTACAGTGAAACACATTTCCTCAACTTTCTTTACTTGATTAATGGCCAACGTCAAATCCATGTGTCGTTTACTGACCAGTCGTAAAACTGATGTGCAGTACGCTTCGGTCTCCCTAATCCTTGTGGAAAGCATGTCTTGGTCAAAAGACACTGCCTCAGCACACTGCCTCAAATGGTCCTCGTATCGTAGACACATCTTCAGAGTCGGTTTGGGATCTAATCTCTCAAACATGTCCACCTCACGTGCAGCTGGCGCTGTCACTGAACCTCGAAGCAGTGGATAAAAGAATGGCAACTCCTTCAGCTTCTTAAGGTCTGGATCTTCTTGGCTGTGCATAAGATTTTGGCCCCTGTTTCCTCCACCGCTTACGACAACAATATCCTCAAGCTTTGCTCTCTCGCGCTTGCTGTTCGGAACAGACTTGTTCAAAGAGTATGATGTGTACGGCACGTTCTCTTGTCTAACCGATTCTATCTTAGATCGATTGTTACTTTGTTCTTGTCCCATCTTAGCTTTTTGCTCCTTAGACCTTACATGCAAGATGGCGGCCGGAAGTTGAACCTCGTCCCCACGGCCTTCTGGGTATTTTTCAAAATGGCGGTTCAACATACACGCTGTTAGCACTCGTTCACACGGCTCAAAACGACCTTCATTAATATTCATCTTTTAATTCAAAAGATGCAAAACATTCCCTCGAATCCTCGTAAAATTTCGCGCGGTTTTTTGAAACCATACAGACAGACAGACTGACTGAGTCACTGACAGACTAGTCGACAGATCAGTGACTGACCTCGATTGGGAACCAAGCAGATAAAAGGTTTTAAAGTAGCCAGCGGAAATCTTTTTTGCGATCACTTCCCGAACTCTCTTGGGAACCAAGCAGGTAAAGGTAGCCAAGCCTTCCCGTGAATTCTCCTTCCGGAACCTTCGGGATCGTTAGTATTGAATTAGATTTATTAGAGTTATTTCTGTTAACATATGAGACCTAAGGATTGTTCACTGCATTTGCGATCAGTACGAGTTTTCTATATTTAGGCCAGGTACTGACATAGATTTAGAGCGAATCTTGGAGTCTCGATGAAATCAGTCAACGATCAAGAATGACTAACTTTAAAAAGGCTAATGATTATCTTCATTAAATTTAAAACCAAAACTTTCCAATATTTCTCAAATCCCTAAAAACACTTTCCTTTTCAACTCTGTAATACAAATGTATTTTATGCGGCAAACTTGGGAATGAGATAAAAGCGTGATAAACTTAATGGTATTTAGTTTGTTGAAGACTGGGGGGGGGGGGGGTTACTCCCTGTAGTTTGAGGTCGGGGGAGCTCGTTGTATTTTTAGGGGTTGAAATTTTTAGGGGTTTTCT
>JAOBYE010727320.1:0-10162 GCA_025403585.1 Parazoanthus swiftii | reverse complement strand
CTATAGGTCTACAAATCTGGGAAGTTTCATGCTTTTATCAAAAAACGCACAATTTATCCTCTTAACATCTAGACTATTGCGAGTTCGTCTGTTATCTAGTAGAGCCCCTGTCACTTGTACTATTTTTCTAAGTCTTTATACACTATGTGAAAAAAATAAAGTTGAGTTTAGTTTAATATTGAATAATATATCAACAAATAGTCTGTCTAAAAGCTGTTACCGAGAATCTGTTAACACGAAAAACTAAATTTGTACTCTCACTTAAAGATTGCAGGTTGGAAATTTTCGCTTCAATATAATTTTCACATTTTCAAACTTCAGGTTAAAAATCCCCACTACTACAATAAGTGTTTGAAAATACGGGTTTCTTTTATATCCCTGTCAAATTAAAAAAATAAATATGTTTGAGCTTACATGGAACAATAAACACTTGCAGATCGAAAATAAAAGCATTAACTGATTATATAAATGATCCCATGTGTTCACAGATGCCTTGTGGAAGTAAATAGCTCAGTTTTAACATTGCGATTCAAACTTTCAGATGCTGTTTAATAATTTATACATAGATGCCCTCTGATTACAGCTTTTAAAAAGGTTAAAACGTATCCACAGATCAGCTTTTAATAAATGAAATTACAACAAGATTTTCAAAACTAAAACAGAAAACTATCAACTTTTAGCTGATTCAAAAATCAACATTTTGTTTCTTTTTGAAACTCTTTTTTCCCGGTATCATCTTTTGTTGATATTAATAGCATATTCTAAATTATTCATTGTAAATGTAACTTATTCGTTGTTAATTGTAAAAAATGGAATACAAAACTGCTAAATAAGAAAAGGAAAAACTGGCGCAAATACAAGAATAAAAAAAAAACAATAAAGAAGGAGGAAAACATTTTAAAGTGCATAGTTTGTGGGAATGTTTCAATATTTTAATGCTTGCATTTTCCTTCGAAACTTCCTTACTTACACCAAATCAAATGATTTAACCCTCAAAAATGACGTAGGTTTTCTGATATCGCTACAAAATTGTCCCTAACGAAATATGTTGAAATATAGAGCTAAATGGTTCCTAAAATCTTCAAATGCTTCCCGCTCTGTTGATGAATCCGTTTATCGCTACAAACCGCGTAAAGCGATATATTAAACATATACTTATACTAGTCAAGAGGATGTAATTCTAAGGGAAGAGATTTTTCATACATTTGACACAGTGCTTAACACATGGCCGCCATCTTGGACTTCATAAAATGGTATTGCGCAATGCCTATGACGTCACATATCACGTGCAGAGCTACTTATGTTCCAAGAAAATCGCGTAATTCAATTGCAGGCTCAGGAACCCCGAAAAAGCCCACGTTATAGGGTTAACCCTATCTTACCAGGACTTTGGGGTGTTTCTGGCCCAATGTGAGTTTCGTTTCCAAAACCACGTATGACACCTTCCTTTGTCGCGAGACAATTGAATATTGCATTTTAAGAGACCTTCAGTTGAAGCAGCTCCTACTGCGGCTAAACAAACAGGTTTGGGATCTCCACGCTTTGCTGTAGTTTCTCAAGACTAAATTTCCGATTACCGATTTCAGTTTTAAAATATATGACAAAGCCTTTAAATAAGGCTTCTGTTCTTCCTACGAGATAGTGTGTTATTTGTTTCGACTGACTCATCAAGATGTTTAGTAACACATTCATGATGGGCTGCTTGACTTCTCTTTTTCTATGTCGAGTAATATGATTATTTTGTTATGGTTTGTGCACATTTCGTTCTTATTAAATTATATTTTCCTTCCCCTCCAAATGAAACCAGATGGTAGTTCCATACTTTATGCTCTTTGTTTTGTCTTCCTAGTGTCCAGCATGTTTGTGTTCATTGTGTTAGCTCTAACCGCTACTGTTACAATTGGAGCAAGCCCTTGTCCCGAAGCAAATGCAGATGGAGAAGTTGATTGCTCGGATCGAGGGTTGACAACTGTTCCGTTCTTTGATGAAGAGGCAACTACTGTGTAAGTTGGAAATATGAACTTCCTGTAATACTCAGGGATATGTGTTTAATTGCTTAATAACTATACGTCACCAGTACATGCATTATGAATTGCAATGGAACTGAAACGGCGCTCGTTCTTCCTGCTTTTAGAGTGCTACTATACAAATATTTACAAATATTTATCGCTCAAATTTCGACAGTTTTGTGCTAAAACATTTATATCAAAAATGTGGAACGTTAACGGATAGATTTAACCAAACGATGGAAATTTATAGGAAAACGTGAAAGAAGTACTTAAAATTATAGATCGGTCAGCAAATTCCTTGTGGCGAAAAAAACATACCATATCAACCTTTGTTGACCAAAACCACATATTCAACTTATTCGTCAGGGCAGAAAAAACAGCTTTTTTTTTTTTCAAAACTAGTCTTCCAGCGGATTCCTTGCCTTCGAAACAAATTTTTGTCTTTAAATTTATCATTGCCATCATCGTCATCAGTATAAGCTGCCGAACACTTCCAAGAACACTAGAATAGATTTGCGAATAAAACTTCATAATTTATGGGCTTTTACGCGGGGATTTAGGTATGAACAAAATCGCCGACACCGTTAAATCTAGCATAGGGAAGCTTCTTTTCACAATCGGCTCAAGGGCAGCAAGAAAAAGAAATGAATGGAGCTTTACAATACGAATGTGTTAAAAAGGAAAGAGCAGTTGTACCAAAGCTTTTCTTATTTTGTCAAGAAGCAAAAAATTAAAGCCGAAAAAACGAGGGGGGTCAATCTGACCCCCGACGCTCGAGGTTTCTGGTGCTAACGCAGATTAGTTATTTACTGATTAGAAACTTATGCTAATGAGTTACTTGTAAATAGATCATTGCTTTTTTGTTAGAATTCTGTCGGAAAACCTAATAACAGCCATCCCTGACGGCATATTTACAGGGCGAACATCGTTACAGAACCTGTAAGTAATCGCTTACAAGTATTTCAGCCTGGTAACTAGTCTTTGGAAAAAAATAAAACAAAAATAGTAAAGCAAGTTAAATAAATCAGCAATTAACCTACCAATCTGTTTCAATAATCAAGTATTGTACGGTATGGTCTATGAACATGTCATGCTGACTCTGGTTTAGCAAGTTTCGTTGCGTATTTTGCTCGCAAAGGAAGGGAAAAAACGGGATTTTTGTTACAAAAGTTGCTCTAATTTCATCTTCTTTGTTTTTCATTATTTTCCTATTGGAGACTCTAAATTCGTGTTTTCTATTAAGTTCGAGCAAAATTGCTTCAATTTTCCGCAAACAATATTTTCATAGCAACAATTCTTAACAAAAACGTGATTGTTGTTAAGAAATGTAATCGGCAAACCCAAAGCTGCTTCTTTGCCAAAACTCAATCTCTTACTACCAACCATTTCAAAAAATCTTGAAGGGGGTGGGGGTCCGTTTAAACACACCCCTACCCTCTTTAGCTACTTTATTAGTTAAAATAGCTTTTTCGTCCGAGGGTTAAAAAAACCCCGAGATATTCGATTCGAAGTCTTTCGAGACCGCTTCGTTAAAGTTCTGGCTTCTTCCGAGCTTCGCTTTCATTTTAAACATCTTTTTTTTTTTGTTAGGCATCTTGACAAAAACCGGATATCATCCATTTCCAACGGCTCATTTACAGGATTAACGTCATTACGATCTTTGTAAGTAACACGCTAATTTAAAATCTCGGTGATGGGAACGTCTGTTTAAAAATTAGTTATAAAAACACGCATTTTTCTTTGTTATGACTCTCTTTGGCAACGCAATTACAACGATCCCCAACGGTGTATTCACATAATTGATCTGCAGATAACTTAAAATCAAATTAGTGACTATGTTGACCTCCTCGATATCTATATTATCCTACTAGATTAACTGCCCAACAATAACTAGCTTGAGTACCTCGATCTTGTCTTTTTTTCTAAATGTGAAACATCCACAAATGCCCCTTCCTGTCTAAATCTCGTCGTTCCCAATAAGATGAACTCTTCACTCTGTTGTCTTCAGTTTCTGATTGTACTGCGGATCAGCAGATTACCTTTCCTGGCTGTTTAAAACTCTCTGTCTGTGTAAGTTCGTTATTACTGGCCTCAGCATATTTACTTTAATAAACTGAAAACTGTTTACAGGCCTGATATCTAGAATATCAGTTCTTATAAGCTTATTTGAACAACGTGCCGACTTTGTTTTCTTGATAACCTTGCTTGCCGCCATAATTACTGTTGGAAAAATTGTCCATTTGCTAAACCGCTGATCTAACAATCCAAGTATTAGCAAATCGTGGAAATCAATGGTTGAATAAAAAGTTCAAAAGTGAGTCTTTAGACTATTGAAAACTTTTCAACAATTCACGCGACAGCAAATGAATAAAACGTTTTCTCAATCTTTTTTGTTAGGGAACTGGGTGTCAATATGATAACAACCATTGCCAAGGATTCGTTTAAAGAACTAACTACGTTAAGAGCCCTGTAAGTAAGAAGTCTACAACTGCCAGTCAGACAACTAGTTTTAAATTTATGGTTCGCCACTAACCCTAGAAACCTTGGGGAGGGGGGCAAATTGCCCCCGATTAGGTGTAAATTGCAGAATTTGGCGAATGACATAATAATATGTTTTTTTTATTATCTGAACTTTTTCTATCCCTTTTTTGTTTGTTTATATATTTTAGACCCTATCTACTTAAATAGCCTTAAAAAATATACACAAAGTTGACTACAATTGCCATGGAAAGAATACCTCCTTCCCATGTATTTCTTTCTACAGATATATATGTCGAGTTTCGTGTTTATTTTATTCAACTCAAGACATTTGAAATTAGGGCTGCTTAATTTTTGGGACGGATGTGATATTAGAGTATTTTTATATTGCTGGAACTTACGGAGAAGATTGAGAGGTGTTAAAAATCTGCATGACGGGTTCGGCCAGTTCATAGGCAAACTCTTTAACGATCCGTACTGGGTTTTGTCAGGGCCCATGGCTATATTAGCCTGAGTTTTTAGAAATTTCTTACACATTTCATAGAATAGGGTTTTTCTCAACAGATCAAAGGAATATATGTGCATTTATGTATAAAGAGGTAGAAACAAACGAACAGATAGAATGACAAAGACAGGGACAGAGAGAGAAAGAGAGAGAGAGAGAGAGAGAGAGAGAGAGAGAGAGAAGAGAAGAGAGGAGAGAGGAGAGAGAAAGAGAGAGAGAGATGCTACAATTGTCCAACAAAATTGGCTCCAACAAAACACATCTAGACTCATCTCCTTTTAAATCAAACCTAACTAAACAAAGAGTAATGACATTAAGTCATTATTGACCAAGTTTTGCATTTTTTAAAATCTCGCTTAATACCTGAAGACTCGTTTCATGCTGTTTACTAGTCTGACAGATATAGGTGGATAGGCAAATCAATTTAGTTATTTATCACATATGGTTGAAAATTGGATAAAAAAACAGACTTTTTATTTGCTAGGCATCTCTATGACAGCGATATTACAACGATCCTCGACAATACATTCACTGGATTAAATTCTTTAACGTGGTTGTAAGTAGCACGTTTATATTATAGTCAGCCTGATAACTCGTCGTTTGATATTTTTGTTTCGCTTTCTTTATTGTTCACGCAAGTTCATAATCATTAATTACACTGCTGCTTTAAACTACAAGAAATTTTAACCTGGCCTCCAGTTTCAGGCTTCCGTTGCTTTCATCTAAATTTCCAGAATCCTTTATCTTAAAACAATTCTATTTTTAGCTACAATATAATAAATACTAGCATGCTGAAAATTCCTGATTTTTTCCTATGAATCCTCTTTACTCGGCACCCCACTAGACTTGCTGCCCTTTAGTCACTAGCTTGAGTACCTCGATCTTGTCTTTTTCTCTAAATGTGAAGCACCTACAAATTAATGTCTCTCCTTGTCTAAATCTTGTGCTCGCCGTTCACGATAGGGTTTAGTCTTCACTCTGTTGTCTTCAAACAATTTCTTCTCCAAAGACTCTTCTTCTGTTTGTATTGTTGATTTGTAGACTACCTTTCCTGACTGTTTAAAATCCTGCGTCTGTGTAAAATTGTTAAAATTGGCCTCGGCATACTTTACTTTGACAGACTGATAACTACTTACAGGACTGATATCGAGAATATAAGTTCTATAAGCTTATTTGTACAAATTGCCGACTTTAGTTTCTTGATAACCTTACTTGCCGTCATAATTACTGTGGGATTTGCCCATTTGCTAAACCGCTTATCTAACAATCCGATTCAGCAAAGCGTGGAAATCAATAGTTGAATAAGGTTTTAAACTGCAAGTGTTTGGACTATTAAGAGATCTTTAATAATTCACAAAAGCGAATATGATTATTTTTTTTTACTCAATTTAAAATTTGCCGCAGAAAACTTATCTATTTCTAAAACTTGTTTTACGTATTTTCCAAATCAAGTTTATGACAGCCAACCCAATAAAAACGTTGAAGGACAGCAACACGTCTAGTATAGGATTTTTTTAAACGAACAATCTTTCTGATAGGAATCTGCGTTCCAATATGATAACAACCATTGCTAAGGATTCATTTAAAGGATTACCGTCGTTAGAATACTTGTAAGTAACAAGTCTTATTACCACTGTCAGCCAGAAAACGTTTTCTTTTAATCCGGTATTCCGTTAATCAATGCCAAAATTAGCGAAAATAAAAGTTGAGTTATACATGTGATGTGTGAATAACGTGTCGTAGAGTGATCAGTACCTTAGAGGTAAGGCAAAAGTAATAAAGAAGCAAGTAGACACTGTAATCGTTTGATTCCGGTTTTCTATCATACAAGTTGTTTCGTACAGGCCGTAAGGCCTGCACTCTTCAGTGACTTTACACGGAATTCCTTACAATACACAAATATGTTATGTAGTCCTTACAATACATATGTGTTTGTACTTGTTTTTTGTTAGGTGGCTCCATATATATTTATGCTTGTTTCCTTTGTATAGGTGGCTCCTGAACAACAATATTGCAGCCGTCCCCAACGGCGCGTTTTCAGGATTGATATCGCTAGAAATATTGTAAGTAACACGTCTACCGCTGTCAACTTAGTAACTATTCCTTTATGTTTTTTTCCTTTATCTTTGTTTCATTTTGTACCAATAGTATGTTTTCCGCTCTTTTCACAATTACCTCACGTCAGAAAAGAACTTCTTGTCTGAGCATTAAGAACAGTGTTTATAACTAACACGTCCAAGATTATTATCTTAATGACTGCACAATTGTGTTTCCTATAATTTGTAATTCACGGACTTAAATTAAATTATTAATTACTACCATCGTTTCCATTGCTACTTTAAATAAGAACATTTATTTAGTCTTACAATTAAACTAATGATTATGGTTGACATTTTTAGTTTTGCAGTTTTTCGTGTTGGCAGTCGTTTCAAGAAATGCAGTATTTAACAGCAAATTCAATTTGAACGTTTTCAAGCACAGCAACTGTTGGCTGATCTCACATACAGATTTATGTGCTGCTTGAAAAGCACAGTTCTTCCATTTTTTAGGCTGCTACCATATAACAAAACTTTTTTTATAAATATGAAATCACAAAACATTTTTTTATTTGTGTTTTCACCATAAGTATGTGAAAATACCGTCATAAATGTCAAAGTATTACTGTCAAAAATCTTTTGATCAAAGGTGGGAAAGTTTATATACATTTCTAAAATAAGAAAAAAAAGTAGATGTTATAAACTGATATTTTAACTGTCTTTTAAAGCAATATTAGCAATGTTTTGTGTAGTTTCGATTGAAAAGTGTGTTTGGAAATCTCAAATTCAAATTTCATATTAAATCATAAAATGCAACCCAAACACCTCACTCAGATTCCTTTATAAAAAAAGGCAATTAGGGTCAGTCAATCCCTTTTTTTGTATGTTCGCGACACACATTTGCCAGAAGACGTTGAACTTGAGCAAACAAAGCGTCAAACAGGTGAAACATATGACGCACTTTTTTGCAAGGATTATCTTTTATCCAATAATTTTAGGAAAAGTCACCAGGTTTAATGACTGTTAAAACTCTCGGTAGTTGAAATCAGCGCAACATGCCTTATCCAGTATAGTGTTTAAATATACTGAGCGTTAAGAAGAGATGGCTTATAACCGTAAAAGCTTATTCCCAAAAGCGCTTAAAACCGATGCGGCTCCAATTGAAAGAATCGTAAGCGAGAGGAACTAGCCTAGAGAGCTTTAAGCTGACTGGGCTTTTATTAGAGCGGGCTATATCTTACAAGTAGCAGCTGGATTGAGAGGACAATCTCTCCCAGCGGCAATATCATTCTTGACCGTTTCTTAATCGCTAAACGGTCGGGGGGGGAAGGTTGACGAAAAATGGGCACAGTTACGTCCTTTTCCCGAGATCATATTTTAATCGATCACTGTTAACTTATCTTTTTGTCCAACTTAGGTATATTTTGTGGCTGAAGTTGTTTGTAAAACAAAGTCCTGCTTTACTTTTTTTAACACAACTGGTTAGTAGGCAAGTATTGAGTTTAATCTAGTTTTTAAAGTACGTACCTGAATTTCATTTACAGAAGTCTTCTCAATAATCCTTTGGTGTGGTCCTGTGAGCTAGAAGAAGCCTTACGTGCTCTTAATGGAACAACGAAAACCGGCACTTGCACAGCCAACTTGTCAAGTTTCTGAATAAAATTCCGTGCAGTAAGTATGTTCTGTTTTAGATGTCCCAAAAAGGTTGGGTCGATTTTTCAGTGGAATCTATATTCCCGTTTAAGGCGAATAGTAAAACTATCTTTAATTCCTTTAAAAGCGGCCTTGTCCCTTACGCTTAGAAACAAATCAACTGAACATTGTATCACAAGTCCCGATGATTGGGAGAGACTGCTAAGAGTTCTACTATCATCACCTAACCGCGGGTGTTAAACAAGAATATCGCCCGCACCAACGCGGGTTTACTCGTCAGTTACCACCAACACAGTGTTTCTCAGGACTACAATCATCCAGAGCAACAAACCTTAGAATAATTTTCGAAACTACATTCTAAGAAAAGCTGGTGCAAACTAAAGCTTAAAAACATTAGTTCATTGTTGCCTTATTTCGATGTGGTCGACCGAGGTCGTACCATTACCAAAAAATGATAATTGATGTAAAGAAATCGATTTGTTGGACTTGTCCCTTAACTTTGAACATTAAATGGCCATTTTTTTTCTGAAAAGAGAGCGTAGAAGAGTAGCTTCAGAACTTTAATTTTTAGGATCACAAATACAACATCACAGACACTGAGTGATTGTATCTTAGAAAGCTGCAGAGGAGAGCAGAAAAAGCGGTCAAACATGTTTGCGCCTTTGCCAGCTAGTATTTTACAAACATAGAGGTTTTGGCTGTTTCGAGATCATTCGCTTTAACCGTTCATTCACCAGCATTGATTTTTTTTTCAACACCGTTCATCCACCATCATTGATTTTTTTACGAGTCAAGTTATAAATAAAACAAAAACAAAAAAACAAAACGGAACAAGAAGTCAAATGAACATATTTTAAAACCAAACACCGCAAACACACATTTTTGCGTGCTTTCTTTTGGTGGCGTGATTAAATGTGACGTCACCTAGTTAGAGCCAAAGGTTGTATTAACAACCAAAGAACAGTTGTACCAAAGCTTTTGGCATTCGGTCAAGTAGCAAAAATTTAAAGCCAAAATAATCGAGTGTGAGTCCGTTTGACCCCCTTCCCCCATTTGCCCCTCAGACCTTCCAAGGTTTAAAAGGTGGAAGGTTTTGTTTATGTCAATTGAGAAAAAATCTCAATGCCTGAAATTTATAGACATTTTTTTACTGTTAGAACGTTTTGGAGTTTTCTCATGAAATCAACTAAGATAAAGTAACGATGAGTTTCTGTTTTCTTTTTTCAGAAGAAACTTAATTTGGCTGGTGAACCCTATGGTAAAGAAGTGCAGTAAGTTAATGAATAAATGCTTGTGGATTTATTAAACAAGGAATTCAAAATTCAGTGCTACGTTTTCCAAGTATCTGTAACACGATTTTCCTTCAATAAACATCTGTTAAACCATGGAACTGTTGTGTTTACCGCTTTCTATTGTTCAATCCCTAAAAGTTTTTGTTCTGAGCTGTTTTTAGCTACTCTACATCTACACGGGCTTTTAGG
>JAOBYE010727298.1:0-10162 GCA_025403585.1 Parazoanthus swiftii | reverse complement strand
TTACCACCGTTCAGTTTAGACTTGAGGATTTTCTTCACCCTTCGGAAGTACTCTTTTCTTACCAGCTCTTTCATTTCAATGAGAGAAAAAGATGTGGCTTGGCTTGCACAACTGAGTTTGGCTCCAAATTCAGTGTGGCCGTTAAAAATAAAAAAAAGATAGATAGATATACTTATAATAGACTAAAATGCCCATGCCCAATAATCCTGGCTAACAGCAACACTTTGGTGGCGATGTGCTAAGCTACATTTAGGGTAAACAGATTTCGATGAACAGCAGTTATTTATATCAAATGAAGAGTTCGTAGCGGATATATAGTGTTTGTACAGGGCGGTCTTAAAAAATGAAACTGAACTAGGGCTATACTGGTGCTCTACGGTTTTTTCTTACGAGTGACTGTAAGGATTTCACGCCGATCAGTACTCCATTCAAACATTCCGTCCGGCGTCCTGAAGGGCAGGCAGTCGGAGGTGACATGGTTGGTGCGATAACACCTAGTGACGCCTTGGTGTATTCCAGGTCTTGGTACTTTAACCCTTATGATTATTAAGAGAAGCCAGTACCCTCTTTCCATGTAACTTAATTATTTATTTTGTTTTGATTGTTATTATTAATGGGTATTAAAGTGTTGTTGTTGTTGTTGTTGTTGTTGTTGTGCAAGTTCCCCGAAATAACCCTCCCTGGACACAGGTCGAGTGCTTTCCTAGCGACAGAGACTTCTCTTTTCCTTTTTTTCCTCTCCCGACCCCCTGGGTTTCCGAAGGAGGGAGGGAGGGGGGAGATGAATGACCCTTTCAGCCCCAGCAAGTTTATCAATATATTTCTTCTCTCTACACTACCAAAACAAAATATGCTGATTAGTTGTGGGGTTAGGAATTCATCACACACTGTAAGCTATCCAATATGAAAAACGTAACTCTCACAAACTGTTTAAAAAGAGACTACGGATACCATTTGGGAGAGTTTAGAAACACATCATTTGTCGTGTTTGGGACTGAAAGGATTAAGCAAACTTCCACAATTCCATAAATACAATATGGTATTTTTCAAAATAAAAATTAAATGTGCCACATTACTGATACGAAGATGGTGTTAGGGAACGGCATGATCAAACCAGAAGAGAACAGAAATGTTTCAAAGCTTAGATATACGGAGGTGTAAACAACGTACACAAACTGTGTTTACAGGGAAACCATTCGTCCAGTTTGATATCAAATTTTCCGCCTCTAAGCTGACAACGGAAAATTAACACAAAGGAAGACTGTCCGCATCGAAGGGTTTAGATTTTAAAAGTTCTTGGCGTTTAATGTCGGGAGTTGTTACCTAAAATATTGTTGAATCATGACATGAATAAAGGACACTCATGATTTGCTGCATTAACTTACCCGGAGTGTCTTCCTTCTGCAAGTTATCAGGGGAGCTCGTCGGAAAACGTAAATAAATACCCTAAAAATTACCTAGACCTCAGATTTTGCTACCCAAAAATATACCTCTCTGACTTCTATATTGCGTATAAAATGCGATGTTTCAGTAAGATAAAAGTCATGTGCCATTAGTTGTTAGCCGTATCCATCAAATACACTGTTCTCGTAACAGTTTGCGAGCGTATCGTCGTTATTATAACCCGGATTACCCCTAAAAAATTCGACGAGCTCCCCCAACATCCAACTGTAGGGAGTGACCCCCCGGGTTAACGTATTGAGTTCTTCTGCTTCAAAATTCTCCTCAGAGTATTTTATTTGCCTTCGACATCGTCCAGGCAAGTGTTCATGCACTTTTCGGACAGTTTGTCAAACTCAGGCCTGTATAACTCAGTACAACAAACCACTTGAGTATAGTTTATTCATAAAACAAAGCCATGTGACAAGTATCAGGGGAACAAAAGAATAAATCAGCAAAAAATGATTGCAAGCTACTACAAAGACATAGTTTCCCTTTGTGAAAGATTATCCTTTCAACTATTGGCCTTGCTATCTGTTGTCTCAATAAATGGGTATACAATTTTGCGCCGTTTGAATGTTCTAAAGTTTAAAAGCAAAACAAAAAAATTCACCAAAACCAACTTCAACTCGAAATCAATTACTTTAACTAAAATATCCTTTTGTTAGTTTTTTCCTTCAACACTACTTAACTATTGTATATTTGACAAAGGCGCAAATGGTGTACTGACGTGGAAGAGATCGAAGCATTGCGTGGTCTACACATTTTCAAAAGCATAAAAATGTATACATGTAAACATCTTGTACATTTGTACAACTTTCTCTGTGTGTATGTTTTTAAATATAAAGACACAGACAAAAAAACTAGACTTCATCTTACAATCACAAAAGTACATTATAATAGACATATAGAAAAGCAATTACATCTGTAAACTTCTCTATTACTTGATTGACATATGACATTTCGCTTTGTCGAATTTTTGTACTAACGAAGTTGTATAACAATTGTCAAGAAGCTTTTTCACTTATCTTCGAGCTTCAAAGAAAAAGATAAAACAGCATCATGAACCATTCCTGTAAAATAGTGGCGGAATACAAGTTAGTTCTTGAAGGGTTTACGGAACTGCTTGTACCCATTTGTGTTCTAAACCTCTTTCAGCCATCGTAGCATCAGTTGGGAACTCGCTCGTTCTCGTTGCACTGTGGAGAACTCCACGTCTCCGCTCTCCATCCTATGTGCTCCTCTCAGGACTGACCTTATCAGAACTTGGAGTTGGTCTCATTGCTCAGCCTTCCCTCGTAGGCTTCATTATTATGTCGATCCAAGGAAACTGTCGTTTCATTTCCCAATTTTTCAAGGTAAACCTCTTTGCTACGCAAATGATTTCAGCTGTTTCATTTATGACATTAAGTGCTGTGAGTTTTGATCGTTTTCTTGCCTTAAGAATCCACCTCCGCTATCAAGAACTCGTCACCGTTCGACGAACTTTTCTTCTACTTTGTTCTATTTGGATATTAATGGGAGTTCACACAATGTGGAAAGCAAGCCATCGTTCTTCAGCTGAAGTATTCCAACTTGTGGGTCTTGTATTTTTCCTGTTTTTCACTTTCTTGTGTAATTTCAAAATACTTCGAATCTTGGGTCACCATCAATCTCAAATACAACAACAGGCCCAGATATCACAGCCCAGTGGTGGAAAAACGTTTCCGAATGTTGCTCGATACAAGAAATCCGTCTATTCGATATTGTATATCATTGGCTTCTTTCTCCTATCCTACCTCCCTTGGGTGCGTTTCATCGTGGTTACTAAAACGAGGAAAAGGCGTGACACTGTCGATATTGCATTAGCTAAAATATTTATATCCACAATTACATACTTGAACTCTTGCTTTAATCTATTCTTGTACTTTTGGCGAATGGGAGAAATTCGTCGTGCTGTCAAGGAAACGGCTAAGACGTTATTGTGTAATTAAGCAGAGGCAGAGTATGAAGACAGAACATTATTTCAGAACACCTTTGTTGTTGTACTTACATTTACATTTATCTATCTTGCAAAATCCAAATGGACATTAGACAAGATGGTCAGCAGTCTGTAAAAAAAGGAGAAAAACTGAACGGTGAAAGGTGAAAGGGGATTAATCAAACTACTAGACAACGTTGACTACTTCATTTCGAAAGTTATTGCAGTTGGCCATTTCAGTTATGTGATTTGGTAGATTGTTCCAGTCTCTTATTGTTCGTGGCCAAAAGCTAAGTTTATAGGTGTCAGACCGGGGTTACAGGGGGACGAATTTGTTGGGGTGGGAGAACCTTGCTTTCAGACGTGATTGCGGTTTCACATATTCAGGAACTGACACTGCCGCTTAGTTATTGTCGATTGCGATCGCTAACGGTCCTATCGATATCACGGCGTCTTCGTGTTTCCTAAAGACCGTATTCATAATGCGCCTCACTGATCATGAATAAAAACTTGAAGTCGAGGTTTGTAAGGCAGAAATACAGCAAATGTATGAGAACTTAGAAACCGACCTCGACATGAAGTTATATTTGTTTATGGCCACTGGGGCGTATTATGCATACAGTCTATTCATTTAGAGTCTAAGGCAAAAGATGTAGCCAACTACACATGCAGATGAAATATTCTTAATCTTCCTGACTATAAACAGGCCAGGGCAACGATTAAGTACCACGATTTTGCTGTTGGCGGGACGAAGAGAAAACACTGGGTTTCAATTGATATAGGAAAGCTAATATAAAGGAAACCAAAATCCTAGCCGATGTTCAAGCATTCTTCAAAGGTGTCAAAATGTAGTTATGACATTACCAGCGATTGGGATTTCGTTTGAATTACCGGCCACAAACGCTCATTGAACTGAAAAACCTCCTGGACAGCAAAAGATTAAACGTCAGGTGAACGACAATTAAAGTCAAAGGCTTGCTATTGAAACACCACATTACTACTGTTAGCACCCTATTTCAACCTGGTGGACAATTATGAAAAAACGTGATGGACTTGCGTAAAAGCTAGAAAATTTTCTTTATAACCTCATTTGCAACAATAAAACCGCCGAAAAATGCCGCTTTTATAGAACGTTGGAAAGACAGTTGACTCAGCATGCCAGAGTTTACCGTCATTAATAAATAAAGCATCAAATCGTCTTCGAAAAAAAAATTTGAAGGATAAAATCGCCTCATGAGAATTTGATTGTAAAAACTAGTTGTTAGAGCTATAACAAACACCAAATATCGGGTACAATTTTCTACCACTTTTAGCAAAGTCAATGCTTTGGATATCCTCGTCCCCTAATGAACGTAGATGAACCACAATGAACGCAGATGAATGCCGATGAACCCCAATGAACGCAGATGAACCCCAATGAACGCTAAAGAACCCAATGAACGCTGATGAACCCAATGAATGCTGATGAACCCTAATGAACGCTGATGAACACCGATGAACCACAATGAACGCAGATGAACACCGATGAACCCCAATGAATGCTGATGAACCCCAGTGAATGCTGATGAACCACAATGAACGCTGATGAACACCGATGAATCCCTATGAACTCAGATGAACCCCAATGAATGCTGATGAACCACAATGAATGCTGATGAAACACAATGAACACAGATGAACCCTATTTAACGTAGATGAACTAAAATGAACACAGATGAATACCGATGAACCCTATGAACGCAGATGAACCCCAATGAATGCTGATGAACCACAATGAATGTTGATGAACTTCAATGAACGCAGATGAACCCTAATGAACGTAGATGAACTAAAATGAACACAGATGAATACCGATGAATACCGATGAACCCTAATGAACGCAGATGAACCCCAATGAACGCTGATGAGCCCCAATGAACGCTGATGAACCCCAATGAACGCCGATGAACACCGATGAACCCCAATGAATGCAGATGAATCCCAATGAATGCTGATGAAACCCAATGAACGCTGATGAACTTCAATGAACGCAGATGAATCCTAATGAACGTTGATGAAACGTAGATGAACACCGATGAACGCAGATGAACACCGATGAACCCCAATGAACTTTAATACAGGTTGCTTAATTTATATAAAATAAGTCGTGAGCATTCCTCTATTCAGCAATTCCCGAAGCTTGCTCGGCGTGTATCAAGACAAAGGTAACCGCGCCTTGCAGAAACAGCAACCGCGTCGCCGACCGTGCCGACCAAACGAGCCGAAGAGTTGACTGGGGACGATGCTATGCTTTGGATATACTTCATATTTCAGCATTTAGTAACATAAAGACTCAGCTCATGTTTCCTAACCATGATCACTTCTTACCAACTAATTTGCTAAAGTATCGAATTGGCTATAATCAAGTTACATGCAGTATATACAACTTTGAGTGAAATACATACAAAAAAATATTTTTGCATTTATAGGTTTACGAAAACCGAACGGAAGTTAGTTTAAGTTGAAGAGAATGGAGCGTAAAACACGAGGATTTTGACATTTACTTCAGGTTTTAAGGAAAATTTGTTTTGTTTTGGAAGCAGTTGTTTTTTCCACTGTCGAACTCACAGAATATCGCCAGCTAACCTGTATTATTGAGCTAATCGAATTCCTTACAAACCAATAACCAGAGTCGTATTTAATTCAATACAAACCAATATAGCATAAGAAGAGATACAATTCAAATACAATACAAATACAATAGCTGAGTCTTACTAAATGCTGAAATATGAAATAAATCCAAATTATAGAATTGTAGAATTGCACACATTTAAGGTATCCTACTGACGATCAGTTACTGATTTGCCGTTTATTTCAGCTACATAATAGTTGTCTGTAGAGTTTCAATTCAACATGTATATACAATACGGAACCGTTACATTTCTGTCGCACAAACAAAACTAAATTTTGGAATTCATTTTCATCTACTAATACAAAATTAAACACGATGAATAAACTTCGTAACGTTTTTCCTCGCTCAATTAATCTCCAATACATCTTCATTTCCCCTTCTTTTATTTTATGCTTATCATAACTACTGTGAACAGACTATCAAAACTAGTCCTGATGTGAACTCCAATGGAGCCTGATGCAAATGACTTCCAGAGGCAATTTTACCGCAGCCTTGAAGTTTATTAAACACCATGTGGTCAATAAATATTGCATTAAAATCATAATATGTAAAACTTAATAGCAGACTTTTACCACCTGCCCCTGTAATTATTGGCAAGAAGCTTAAAGCTAAACCAAGAATCCTACGGTTAGCAACAATGTTGGTTTCTAAACATTTAAAACAGCTAGCATTCAAAGTTTCCAAAATTCTTTTTTTTAAAGAATGCCTCTATAGATGTATGCCACGACAACGCTTGATCTTGTCGCAGCAGGACAATTAGTTCAGCTGAATTAGTGCGTTGTCATATTTTGCAACTGCATTTAACAAAAAATTGGATTCTGATAATGTGTACTATATGGGTTTTCCTGTGTGTCGACTCTCGCAAAACTTTATAAAATTTACATAATAGCTTGATTATCGTTAAAAATAGTTTTTCAATCAAGTTTTATGACGGTCGTGGAGATTTCTAAATCCTCGACCTGCCTATTTTAGAAGTGTTTTCCACTTTTGGAAGACAAAAACAAAATGCATACCAACCAAACTCTCGATTAGCGTGATTAGTGTCATATTGTTTGACCGAAGTATTCATTAGTTTCTAATTGTTTTTAACTTCAACTCGAAAGCAACTACTCCGACTGAAATAAGATTTTTAGTATTTTTCTTCAAAATCAACTTTTGTGCATTTGGCAACTGGCGCAAAAAGTATATTGACACGGAAAAGATGGAAGCTTTGCGAGGTCTACGATTTTTCAACACCTTGCCTCAATACTAAAGAAATTGATATTGTTTTCCAAATTCGTGAGTACGACCGAAAACAAACATGAAGAGAACAACTTATCTGAAACAAACTAACAAACACACAGACAGACAGACAGACAGACAGACAGATCATCATACATTAACACGGTGGAAAAAAAATAGATTTCTTGCCATAATAAGTAAAATGTACCATAAAGAAAAGCAATTACGTCAGTAAAACCTCTATTGTTTGATTGGCATATGTCATTTCGCTTTGTTATTTTTTTTATGAAAGGAAGCTGTTGTTTTACATTTATCAAGAAGCGTTTCACTTCTTTCCGAGCTTCAAAGAAAAGTTAGTTAAACAGCATCATGAATCATTCCTGTGAAATAGGAACGGAACACAAGTTTATTCTTGAAAGATTTTCGGAGCTGCTTGTATTCCTTTGTGTTCTAAACGCTCTTTCAGCGATTGTAACAACAGTTGGGAACTCGCTCGTTCTGGCAGCGATATGGAGAACTCCAACTCTGCGCTCTCCATCATATGTGCTCCTCTCAGGACTGGCCTTGTCAGATCTTGCAGTTGGTCTGATCGCTCAACCTACCTTCGTAGGTTTTATTGTTGTGTTAGTCCAAAGAAACTGTCAGCTCACTTCCCAACTTTTCAAGGTAAACTATCATGCTACACAAATGATTTTAGCCATTTCGTTTGTGACTCTGAGTGCTATAAGTTTTGATCGTTTTCTTGCCTTGAAAATCCACCTTCGGTATCAAGAGCTCGTCACTGTTCGTCGAACTTTGCTACTTCTTGGTTCCATATGGATATTAAATGGAGTATACACAATATGGAAGGCGAGTCATCGTTTTTCAGCCGAGATATACCAACTTGTGAGTCTTGCATTTTTCCTGTTTTTCACTTTCTGGTGTAATTTCAAAATCTTTCAAATTGTGCGTTACCATCAATCTCAGATACAACAACAGGCACAGATATCACAGCCCAGCGATGGAAAAACTTTACCGAATTTGGCTCGATACAAAAAATCCGTACGTTCGATGTTGTACATCGTTCGCTTCTTTTTCCTTTCCTACCTCCCCTGGGTTTTTTTTACCGTGGTTATCAAAACGACAAAAAGTCGTTGCAATGCTTATATTATATTATCTGATAAATGTCTCTACACAATAACGTACTTAAACTCTTGTCTCAACCCTTTCTTGTACTGTTGGCGAATTGGAGAAATTCGTCAGGCAGTCAAGGAAACGGCGAAGATGCTATTTTAGGCAGACAAAGGGCTGTTATATGGAAATTCGTTTCAGAACGACTGTATTTTTTAAAACATTTTATATAAAATGTATTATGTGAACTTAAAGTGTGAAGATTTTAAAAGCGGTTGTTACTCAAACGGAAAACAAGAACTAATTAATTATACTTTTGAAACAGGAGAAAAAAGAATACTGGAGCATTGCTTGTATAGGGAAACGAACGAATTGTTTGCTAGCAATAATAATTGTTCACTTGTGATAATAGTTTTTTAGTATAATACTCGGTTGAGTGCTTTTGTTTTGTGAAGTGTCTTTTCTCTGTTTTGTAAGCATTTATATAAATTGTACAGTTTTAATAGTTTGAGTATGTATCCGATTATTCGCACATATTATCCCTTGCTGATAAAGCCTTGAAAAAGGATATTGGGTTACGTGAGAAAATGGAAAACGGATACAGATATTTGTGTAAAGCTATACAACAAACCAAAGTACAACAGACCGCCAAAGTTAGAACAGAACTAATGACTATTTTAAAAGTTCTTTTTAACAGTCTGAATAGCTAGACATGACTGTGTCTTCTCGCTAATTCGCTTCAAAAACACCCTTTTAGAAATTAATTAAGTCGTTGCATTTGAACATCGCTTTGTTGCGACCTTTTTGGCAAATAGCATAAAGTTGATATTAGTATTATTTTAATGCTCGAAAATATAAGATGAAAACCACCTTCGAAAATAATGTGGTTAATTGTAACGGCAAGCAAGAAAAGTTCTGTTGTACACATAAAGAGCACAGTTTTAAAAACCATACATGTATGTTGTACATACGTGTTCGTTCGAGGAGAATCGAGGATTTCTGAAATTACTTGATCCGCCCCTGAATTAATAAGCCGATAAACTACATAAACGATGCTGTTGAAGCTCGGGTAAACTACATGATATTGGCTACATTAAAAACAGAACCCTAACCGCCATTACTGATGTTGTGTTCTATGTTATAAATGACATGATAGTACAAAAAATATTAATTAGCGAATTTTAAAATGAATGAATGTCTGGTTGTGTTACTCCTGTAGTAGCGAAAACTGTCAATACGAACTCATTTACCAGTTTACTATCAGCAAGCAAAAAAAACGTGAGTCGCGCCATATGTTACCTCCTTTTGTTCGCTACGGGGGACATTTTCAGGTATACCCCGCAAAATATTGAAAATTATTTCATTTTTCACAATGGGAATTTCTAATAATTAGCTAATAATATATTTGAAAACATTTATTCAATTATGCTTAAATAATGTTTTACTAATTACTGCCGCCGGCGCGGCAAGGGCTTTATATAATATAACGTGTTTGTGCTACGTGATGCATTAAGACACAACGACTATGACGTCATTTTTTCGAAGCTTTTTTAGCTAAAAGTGAAGTAATACGAGCAACATTTTTGCCCAACTTGTAGCGCAACATTGTTGCATTGCAAGTTGGTGCGCCCTGTTGCACGTATTACCACGTGCTTGGCCAACTTGTCGCGCAACAAAAATCGATGTTGCAAGTTGTGAAATGATGTTGCAGAAAGTAGAATCGACTTCTACTTTCCGCGACAAAATTTTGTTTTGTTGCT
>JAOBYE010727287.1:0-10163 GCA_025403585.1 Parazoanthus swiftii | reverse complement strand
CCCAAAATTAGACCGACCCGGCGCATTGATCTTTGTGTAAGAACCTTTGAAAAAACAAAGTTGGCCCTCTTTCAGAATATCTGACCGATAACAGGGCAAGCGCACATGGAAATTTTATCAGAAACTTCAACAGTAGGAGTCTAACTGTCGCCTTAGTCTTGGATAACAGAGTAAGCTGTCATAGATTGCGCTAGTTATCTTTTCTGAAAATGAAAAGCTCAAACTTTCCTCGAACTACGAAATTGTGGTTTTTCTAGTTCATTAAAACTGGCTTTTACCCGAACACCTTGGATGATACAAAGCGCTGTACTTACTTTTACGAACATTTCGTCTTCCTCATAGTAATAAAGAAACTATACAAATTAGAGCATCAGATTTACACTGCTACAATCACAAGTACATACCTTGTAATTCATACTATTGGCATTAGTAACAATGAAGAACTCTTCTTTCCTGTGGTCAACATAGTACTCTACCCCTTGTTCTCGTCTTTGAAATACACGAGGCTGTGACGCGGCTGTATCTTTGGCATAAACAATGCTGACCTGAATGATCAGTATGGAAAGAGTCAGACACTCCAGGGGTGATAAACCACAGCTGGTATGGTTTTATGTATCTTAAAACGGAAAAAGGGAGTCCAAGGACTAATCAGGGTAAGAATAATGGAGTTAAACGAAAAAAATTAGCTAAAACAAACTGACAAGAATTAAGTTGAAAAAGGTTTGGCAAAAAATGTAGAATAGGAAAGAACGCGAAAAGAGGGGAGAAAGCTTAAAGAACGGGGCGAGGAAGAGCTAGAGGGGACGAAAGGGGTTGGGAAGGGGAAAGCCGTTAAATATCAACAGATGTAACGCGAAACTTTATTTAGAACAAGTTTTTTTATGGCGAAGTTTGGGCAAAATTTCGAAACCAACTTGCGCATGCCGAATCTTGCGGCAAGTCGGGTTGATTGTAGTTGTTTATCCCGTTATGAACTTAATTTGCGCCGGGCCGAAACACTTTTCTTAATATACTCTTTGATAAAATAAAAGACTAACTTCTAAAAGAGAGATACTTCAGTAATTCAATACCTCAGATGTAGTTTTGGAGTTTGAATTAATTGTTATGAACCTCTTGTCCTTCGTGCAGCTCACATCAACACAGAACCTGAACAAGTCAAGACGGTTAGTTTGTTTGCCAGACCGATGAATAAATACCAACTTCCCAACATGTATCAGACCGCCTCTTCGCCTATTATTTTAAAACAACCGGAATCTTCCCTTATACACAGAATGGTATATGAAAACATAGTATTTTATCTTTCTATTAAAGTACTCCCTTGTATTCACAAGATTTGTAACAAGATATTGCTTTAAGCCGTCTGTAGACAGGGACGTTAAGCCGTTGGTCTGGTCTCTTAACATTCTATCGGGGGGCTTAAAAGAACCCACACTCTTGTCGATAGGAGTAGGCTAACACCGGTGTTGTGGACTATCACCTCTTCCCCTAATTTGGGGACAACCTTCGTAAGGGACCCAGAGTCCTATTGCTTCGCAAACACCGCCGCAAATGTCATAAATAAATAAAAGCCCTACCTCATAACATTTCCTTATATTCCTGTTGTTAAGCTGCACAATACGATACAATACTAACCAATTGTGATTGAGAAAAAGATAAAATATAATCTATTATTTTCATTTAGTGCCAGCAAATCAAATCTTCCGTTTTACATGTAGCTATAGTGGGGCATTGCCTTGGAAGACTAAAACAGTCTGAGAGAAATAGTGTCTCCAGATCACTGGATTCCCACAGTGACACAACAAACATGTAACTGCAAAACGGCTTTTTAGCAAAACCATATTGTAAATCTAATAAAGAATTAATCAACCAATAACTACCAGTGTTTAAATAATAATAATAATAATAATAATAATAATAATAGTAATGGTTATAATAGTAATAACAAAAATAATAATAATAATAATAATAACAATAATTGTTTGCATTGTCGCAACCCAATACTGTTACAATTTTTAAAAAATAAAAAAAAAATTAAATTTGAACAATTATTAACAAACTTCACATATAATAAAAAAGTTATAATAATAAAAACAATAATAAACAAAACTAATAAACTTAATGGATAAAAATTTTTAATGTTAAACTAGATGTAAAATGTATGTTGCAGTATGATATGTCAAAACAAGATGTTTAACATAATGATATAAGTACATAAAGCTGCAAAAAATTTTGGTTTAAGAGTGAATACGTATTAACGTGTACCTGTCGTCATGTTCCTCAAACACCAAAAGATCGTTGATGGGATCCTGACCAATAATATGCCTCCAGACCTTATTTGGTCTCCTGCGATCGTCCGCTGTAGTGTAGAATATTGTCCGATCATCATGACCCCATTCTGAAATAATCAAACGAATAGAGAACTGTTAACAAGGAAGTCCGTCGGATCGATCAAACAACTTTCAGCAAAGCTACTAGTTTTTCAATATTCTGTAGTTAAAACACAACATCAGTGGAAATTTACCAGGGTCTTTTGAAAATGCACAAATCTGATTGGTTCTCGAATATATAACCGCTGACACAACGACTGTTGGCCACTTGCGTCGCTCAACATTTTCGCTATAAGCTGCTATTTTTTTTTTGCCATGCTGTATTAGATTGCTGCCACGGCAAACACTTAATTTACATGACTTTTACGAAAGCAGTGGACATGGTCAGCAACAAACAAGTGTAAAGTAAAACACATCTCAGTTAAGGTTGAAGTCAACGACCAAAACCCCAGAATCAAGCGGCGCATATTCAGATATTTTCTACGAATTGCAGTCAATGACGACAATCGAAGTTTTCATTAAAGACTCTTGAAAAGCAAAGAGACATGGCACAAACTTTGAGTGCCTTTTTGAACTATGATTCATCAAATAAAGGAAATAAAGTACAGAAAAACTCTATTTGATAATTTGGGAAGTTTTGAATTAAGCAGGTGATCGAAGCTCGGAGCAGCTCGACAAACCTTGTGGATTCTCTGTACCACTAAAAATTTTGCAGAACACCTGGCAGATGTTTGCAAAAAGTGATACAACAGTTGAAAGAGCAAATGCAAACGACAGTTTTAAAAGTAACTTATCTATATTTCTTAGTATAAACTCCTAAAAACAACACACAAAACTGCTCTTGCTAAAGTAAGTACAGCAAGAACCACCAAAATTAAGAACCAAAAAGAAAGATTTAAATTTCATGCAACCAATTTCATTTCTAGAGTTTGGCCAGTGTTTGAGAAGTATTCGTAAACGTATTTACAATTTCTATGGGATCGTAAATCTCTCGTTCGTTGTACAAAAAAAAGATGACGGCATCTTTATCTTGTCTTTCCGCTTGTTAATAATTTCACTGAGACGCTTCCACGCTTCTTTAAGATTGCCTTTAGCAGTTATTAACTTATTCATATATATTTCTTGTACTAAGTTTAAGTTTTAACCCTGGATTAGTGCTAATCAAAGTTTTGAGGAACTGGGTCCAGTTGTTATTAAACTGAAAAGCTTCCCAGGAATTCTAGGAGTTGTACGAACCCTTACGGTACAAATGTTCACAATAATTATTTCATCGACTCACCTAAATTAACTACATTTGGTAAAGCATCGATTGTCTCCAGTGGCCCGTACCTGACTTTCATCACGTGACCAGAAAAGATCTCGTGTCCTTCACTATCCAGTATGAAGGCTGCTAGCTGACGAAACAAATTCAGTTTTAAAACTGACTATCATTACATGACCAGTTCTTGATTACTGGAAACCTTACTCCAGGGTTAGTTTAACTTTTAGCTAAACTACTGCTGAAACGCTCATCTGAAAAAAAGTTACATGTACGTTGCAAACAAAAAATGTTTGTCTAAAATCTTTAACCCTAAGATAGTGATAAACTACTTCTTGAACAATTGAGCCCTGGATTCATTCAAAAACAGTTAAAACCCGCAAGTAAGAACCTAAGATTTAAGAACCTGTTAGGGTAAAACTTCTCATTTAGACCCCCTCTATATACCTACCTCTTTAGCCTAAAATTTGAAAAGATTTACTTTAAGAGTTCTAAATGATAGTTGCAAGTATAGGTGAGTATAGCCATCTGTTATAGTCATATTCACATAAGCATCCATTAGGTGTGCAAATTTAAGGCTGTTGATCACTAAAATTCTCTTAGCAACATAAATTTTTTGCCAAAAAATAAGAACCTGTTAAGAACCTAGATAACCTAGGTTTGCGTTAACCACCATTTATGTAAGAACCTGTTTAGGCTAACCCTGGAAAATGCAGGTTCTTACTCGCGGGTTTTTACTATATGTTACATTAAAAAACTTTGTTTTAATAGATATATGTATACTTGCCGATGAAGGCAACACTTATTTTGATTTATGTATGGTTAGAAAACAGTAAAGACCGGAGAGTAACTGAGGTTGTGCACGAATCAGGTACCAAAACAAAAATAACGTGCTGGACATGAAACATGGTGAGAGAAGTGGGATACAAACTATTGCCTATAGTGGGAGACCACCAAGACGACAGAAACACGAACCAAGACGACAGAAACACGAACCAAGATGACAGACACACGACGACATAACGTGCCAGTGGTAGAGGTAGGTACGTTTTATTCGTCAAAGTTAAAAGATAACAAACAATGATGGTGATATCGAAGAATATAAGGGCTAGCAAATCCTTCAAATAATAGTGAGAAACACAGCCGCATTGTCTTCAATGCAAACTTTTTCAAGGTTAACACCACCAGAAAAGTTTACGAAGCCAGGGCATGTAACTGAAAATTGGAAATTCTGGAAACAATATACATGTAACAGGAGCAGATCCAGAAATTTAGAAAGGGAGGGCCGCGACCCTAATTCTGGAAAGAACTGAAGGGACCGGAAACCAGCATTTACAGTATCGAAGATAATTTCAGTGATTTTCTTTTAAATCTTTCGTAAAATTCTTGAGAAAAAGGGAGGCCGCGGACCCTCCGGCCCCTCCCATAAACCCGCCCTTTTGTAACTATTAGATACACACTACACTATTAGCGCCGATACACAAAGCGGCTGTATTACGTCATTGTATTAGCGACGAAATATTAAAATGTACAGAAACTTTGTAGATGAAAATAAAGGATTAGAGAAGAGATGAAATTTAAAAAAATTAAATGAGAGTGAAGGTATACTACAAAGAGGGAAATGATATTATAAACTGTAATCAACTCTTAAAATTTTAAGTCGGCTGACAATAGCGTAATAAGCCTTTATAAAATAACAAAATAATATAATTATAAAAAAAGGAAGCGATTGCACACGAATATGAACGTACCGTACATGTACATGCAAAGATGCACCAGTATATACTATTACTTTAACTAGTTTTTCAAAACTAAAAAGTTCCAACACTCACAGTGCCGCAGGGTCTTACCTTCCTTGAAGGTGAAAGCTTGAAGGCAGTTATTCCAACATATGTGCACATTCGTCCCAACTCATTTTGATTAAGAATGATTTCTGGAGCACCATATGAACCATCTGAATTTCAAACAACAAAGAAATGTATCCATCACCAGTGTTTTTCTTAAGGCCGGTACACCGGTAAATTGTACCGACTTTCCCAGGTGACGGTACCGCCTTTTCCCAGCAGTGACGTCTGCGATTGATTAACTAGAACTAAATGTTCTGGGAAACATGTCCCCAGAACCTCGCAACTTCGACACTCGATGACCTTCAGCCAAGGTGTACCTTTTTTCCCATTCACTGTACCCCATTTCACAAACCTGATTACGATCGCTAAATACGTATATAGGTATCAGGACAATTAACTTTCGATCGTCTGGTCGTCCGACACAAGTTATTTCAGTTGCAGACAACCGGATTTACTGAAGCACTTAACAACACAGACTAGTAAAACTTTCTGCATGATCAGCAATGTTACTGCCGATTTGGCAGTAAAAGTAAAACCTTGCGATGGCAAATATCCTTCCACATTCGATTTACAAGAGAAAATTTGACAGACTCCCTGACAAGTAAAACCTTCTTGACAAGTAAAAATCAATGTTGTTTTTACTCGACATAGTTCTACACAATCGTAGACACTGTAGATGTTTACATGTAGATAACAATACAACTGAGTGAAGATACAGCATGCAGGGTTCTGGAACATTTCAGGAAAACAATGACGTTTTTGAAACGTTTTCAGGGACCTTTTACAGGATTGTCTCTACACTGCAACAACCAGAAGCTAAGCCAGCAAAATTAACGAGCTACTTGAGTTTTTTTAACGGCTACTTTTTTTAAAAAAAATAAAAGAGAAGACATGCTATGGAAACTTGTATTTTCCGCTTTTCCGCTAGTCACTACCAGGCTACTTTAGTTTGATATCCGTCATGCGTACATGTAGGTTACGGACAACCCTGTTTTTTGTACAGGTAAAAAGAAGCAGAAGACGTTAAGGACCCTCTGACATATTTATTGGAGCCCGTTCACTATAGAAAATTGGGAAAGTTTAACACTTTCTTATGGATCAAGCAATTAAGTTAATCGAAAACGTTTTATGGAAGTGTTCAGGTTTGGAAATTCATAACTGTTTTCCGCTTTGACATATCAAAACAACGGAAAGCTAAATGGAATGTGACGTTGTACTGTTGCCGATGTTGTGCAGACAGTTAATTCTTTATTACAACGACTATAATGTAAACCTATCAGTTTACTTCTCTACCCACCATTCTGTCATTCCAAAATCACATTTTAAAATGCACATCCATAGAGCTTACAGCATAACGCATAACTGTAGTGCTTACATAATAATAATAATAATAATACGCATGCGTAGTGCTTACATCGATAAAGCACATCCGCAGATTTGACAACATAATGCACATCCTTAATGCTTGAAAAATAATTGTAATAAGTATACACACACACGGGTTGACAAGGACAAAAAAAGAAACATTGTTTACAAAATTAAATGTGACAACTGTGCTTGGGTCTACTGTGGTCAAACCGATAGCATTAAAAACTAGGTTAGCTGAACATCGAGGAGCGACCAGAAACTTCAACGAACACTCAAAAATAGCACAACACGCCCACGGACATAACCACTTTGTAGATTTCAAGAACGCCAAGATGGTCACAACTGAACACGCATACCACAAAAGGCTGTTCCTCGAAGCATGGTATTCCATGGGGGACAAAAACGCGGGAAGCGATCACATTTCAATCCTGGCCATATATAATTGCCTTTGTGTCAGAGACAATGCCAAATCATTGTAATTCTCTCTTATTGCACTTTAATCGAAGTCATCGAGTTTCATTTTTTTATTCCATTGAAGAAGACCGAAGTTATCGGCCGAAACGTCTGGAACTTTTAACATCTACACACAATTTATTTCAAAGCTACCATGCCTGACTACAATAACAAAAGTATACAAAACGTACATCCTTAATGCTTGAATAATAATTATACACATCCGTAGTGCTTACAGCTAATGGACTTCCGCAGGGCTTAAACATGCCGCATGCCTGTAATGCTTAAATAACAATATAATGCACATCCGTGGTGCTACACAATATACTGCAGATGCGTTGTGCTCACAAAGTACAGCACATCCGCAGTGCTCATGAAAACAGGGCATATTATAAAGCTTGAAATGTAACCAGGAAAAATCGATGCTCCAAAATAAGCCTTATACTGCATATGTGTAATTTGCTCAAAAGTAAACTTCATATGGCTATGCAAATGTGCTCCGTCCGGTACAAAAACCAAGAGACAAAACCCTTCTCTTTCTTGGGAAAAAAAAATCTGGGAACATACTGTCCGATCGAATGCAGCAGTACTGGCTTCGGAGAATAAAACCTTCCAAGATTAAAACCGAAATCTAAAGTCCTAAATAACTAAATATCAAACTGAAGTTTGTACCCCTCGGTCATACCCACCCATCATGCTGGTATCTCAATAATTTGATCCATGAAAGCAAAACGACCTGTCACCTGACAAAGTGCTTCAAGCCGTTATGAATACGTTTTCCGACTTTCATTCTTACGACAAAAAGCTTGATTTCCTTCGTTTGGTGAAGTCAGACTGTGTGATGGCAGCTACATTTTCAGTTGATCGTTTCAGAGAAAGGTTTTTCAAATTTCAGTAGTTATAACAAATATCACGTTTCTAAAATCTTATGAGTTTTTCATTATATAATTCGATGTTAGTGTCGTCGATTGTTTGAAAACAGTTCGCTCGATTTATGTGTTTAATTTGTACAGACAGTGTTTTCAGAGATTTATCCCAACCTAATCTCGAAGCGAAATCCGATGAATAGTAAAGAAATACACAGTAAAGCATTCCTTGAGCATCACTTTTTCATTTTCACATGATTGTATTAGTTTTGTGTTTTAGTTTTATCTACAGCTTTAAGCAACAACTTCAGTCGGTAGAGTGTCCAACTTTCTATGTCCCACTTTCTGTGTCCCACATTCAGAAGGTCATTTACTATCAGGGCAATAAAAGACTGGAACCAGTTACCAACAGCACTAAAGATTACTTAGTTACTTACTTAAATTAGTGTTGAAAGTTTAAGGAAAAGTCTTTCTGAGACAGTTTTAGATCAACAAAGAACAAATCTTTATTTCGAATGGTTAATATAGTTATCAATATAGTAGATAGTAAACAGGTTTAGTTTTGTATATGAAATGACAATAGAACAGATTTTGTATTTATCAAGAATAATACAAGAATCTTCCAATTTTGACTTATTTTTGCACCATTATTATCGGAATTTGTAAATGATGGAAATGGTTTTCTTTGGAGTGGCCCACTGGGTCACTGCATCAGTGATTTCTAATTACTGTCATGTGTCACACCCGATAAAATAATAAAGTCGTTATCGTATCTTATCTCATCTCATCTTATCTCATCTCATCTCATTTTATCTTATCTCACCTCACCTCACCTCATCTCATCTCATCTCATTTCATCTCATCTCATCTTATCTTATCTTATCGTACCTTATCTATTTCTAAACCAGATTATAGTGCAGGGCCGTAGCAAGCCTTGGAAAACTGGGGGACACCTCCAAGAGCCTTTTAGGGGGGTCCGGGGGCATGTTCCCCCGGGAAATTTTGAAAATTAGTTTGTCTAAAAACGTGTTTCCTGGGATTTAAACACCATTCGAAACAAAATCAGAGTGTCTAAAACTAGTAAAATATGACAAGTTTTTCTCAAACTTGGAACAATTTTCTGAGCTTGATACATTTGACACATTTGCTGGGGAAAAAACTTGGGGGGCACCGGCCCCCCGGTCCTACCCCTTGCTACGGCCCTGTAGTGAGCATTACTAAAACGTCCGATTAAAATGTAGTGAAGGACTTACTCTATGATTGTAAATTCCAACACTTGACAGTGTGTCGATAGCTCAACCACCTTTCTAGCTTATTATATGCCTAAATGTCACTGTATGACTGTTAAACTCTGCTATAAGTTCTAATCGTAGAAGTGGTAATACCTGCATAAAGAGTTTTGTGAAACTTTTGGGACCCTCGATCTGGTCCGACTCCCTTAAAGAATCGAAGTCAACTGCTTTTTTCTGCGTGGCGTTTGGTTTCATACACTCTTGACAACTGTATGATGTTAAAGTACATGATGATTGTAACTGTACAGTAGAGAAAAGAAAGACAGAAAGACACAGCTTGACTCACCTGAGTGGATTCGCTTCCTGCAAAACAACGGAAGGCGATGACTGTATTCCTCTGGTGGATACTTCACATAATATGCATAGTTGCCAAGTCTCTGAAATAGTTAATTTTATATCAACGTTATGACAGTAACATGTTAAGTGCAATCGCACAACTTACACAAGCGCAAAAAAAAATTAAAAACCGTAATGTGTATGAATCAAATCAGGACAGCTAGCCAGTGCATCCTTTGACTACATTGCATGTACAATGTATTAAACATTGTTGTGTAGTTATCTGCAAGTCAATTGTTTATGTATTCTACCATGTTATGGTAACAAGAAGTCCCGTCAACTTTCAACTGGTACCATCATGATGTACTGTACATAACTATAGAAAATAGTAACAGAAAACAGTAGGACAATATTAGTCTGTACAAAGGCTATCTTTCAAAGACTCAAGAAGTCACTGCATGAATACCAAGCGCTGA